>OOFJ01114674.1:0-10110 GCA_900323375.1 Benthosema glaciale
TTTTTTATCCCTGCTTTTGAACAACTTCAATGTGTACTTCCCACTTACCTACTTTCCATCTGATTTTCTTATTTAAAAGACATTCTCACTCGCCTACTTACTCACTCCTACTGACTCACTCACTCACTTTTGTATTTACTTGCTTACTTTACAGTATTCAACTTGTTTTTTATTCACATAATTATTTACAGTACTCACTTTTATTTGCTTTACTTACTCTGTTACTTGCCATTTATCCAGTCCAGTCAGTCAGTCAGTCAGTCAGTCAGTCAGTCAGTCAGTCACTAGGCTCTAGAATTTTATGAGCCAATGGTCCTGTCTTATCACTGCTTGCAGCTATATTGAGAAATTATAATTGTAGCACTAAGGAGGACTTTATTGTGTGGAGTGCTGGGGGTACTCCCATTCCATTAACACCTGCGTGCGTGCGTGCGGCTGCCATCTGTCCTGCTGGCTGGCTCTCCAGTGTGTAATGGTCCTTCTGAATACTATGCATTGTGAGAGGCTGTGTACTGATGCATGCGAGGTTGACTTCAGCAGCAGCCAGACATCAGCTCCACTCACTCTGTCAGCTGGTCACACAAACCAGAGAGAGAGAGAGAGAGAGACGAGAGAGAGAGAAACCAGAGAGAGAGAGAGAGAGAGAGACAAACCAGAGAGAGAGAGAGAGAGAGAGAGAGAGACGTATATTAACCCATTAAGACCTGAGGTCGATTCTATGCCCTCTAAATCAGTAGCTCTCAAAGATACATATACAGTACATACCCACACAACCACCATTTTAGGAAAGAATTACTAGACTTAACACTTCAGACAATTTCTAGGCTAAATTATTCACATGGTTCTATCCATTGGCAAATTATCAACATGTAGGATATACAATTTTAGACCGGGGTAAATTTGTTTTATAAAGCTTTTGATGTGTCTAAATCGTACTTTGACCGACAAAAAACTGTTGTAAAAGAATGTTTTCTACTTTCCCCATGTGCTTCCCTTAAGTTCACAACCAGGTGTAAATGATGGATACCTACTAGATTTAAGGTCTAACACCTGACAACACAGTTTTGTAGTTTTAGATAAAGGGGGTGGTTCAACTTATACCCGCTGGTTTTCTACCTCTGGTCTGCTTTGAGGCAGGACTCTTACTCCGTTCTCCCCCTATTTGGCCGCGGAACCCCATCTGAAAATGCTTTGTGCCAAAGACACAGAACACAAGATCATAGTTGTATGGTTCAGAGTCACTGTCTTGTTACAGTACAGTATTTGTATGGTCTCATTGGAAGAGACAGGGTGCAGAATGTGCAGTGTCCAGCTCATCCAGGTGCATGACCTAAAAAAAAAGCTAAGAACTTTTATTTTAAGATTTAGAGACGCACTATAATACATTTGATCATTCTGTAACATAATCATCAACATCATTTTTCGACCGCGGTCGAATGCCACGCCGGATTTTCCAGTCCTTCATTGCCATCCCCAGTTCCTGCTACTGTTGCATGTGTATAGCGATGACATCAGGGAACGACAGTTTTCTACCTCTGGTCTGCTTTGAGGCAGGATTCCAGAGAAGAAGGGAAGATATAACCTCATTGTCAGCTCTGTAGCAGTGGCCGGCAAACTGTGTTCTTCTGGATCGGACTAGTGAAGAAACACGGGGAAGGTTGCCGTATATTAGATTTATCGATGGCTGGTGGCTCTTCCAGGAGAGATTTTGTGCTCTCATTAGAAAGCGGGTGTAAGTGCCATCCAACCGTTTCTGTAATTTCTTTGAAAGTGTCCATGTCTCTGAGCCATAGAGTAGAATCGGCTCGACGGCCCTTCATAACATAATATTGTCTGTTCATTAATATGATAGTACTATTCCCTGACAGACTGGTGGAAAGTAACTTTTCACAGTCAATGCACAAACCAGCGGACTTGCAGCGCAATTGCTGGCCTACCAGGCAGTCCGTGTAAAATATGTCTCATGTTGGCGGAATCAGGATCTAGAATGTGTACATCCGGCTCATTCAGGTGCATGACCCAAACAGCTAAAAGAAAGAAAAGCTACACTCTAGTCTCCAAAAATAAGATTTATTTCAGGACAGAGAGATGCACTATAATAAGACAGACCAGCGGGCTCTTCAACGATCCAAAACTGACACATGCAGACCTTACGGGAGTGAATTGTATTATCGGCACTCCACTAAAACGGAGAGGGAACTGTGAGAACGATGCAGCTGATATGGTACTACTGTCATGGGTAACAGTTTAGTTTTTGCGCGATAGAATCCTGAGTCTTCATTGAACTCTGAGAGCGTACAAAAGGGTCTCTCTGCGTTCGACCACTCTAGCACTCAAGACCTGTGGGATGCTGGTGCTCTCCCCATTCTATTTACACCTGTATCCAGGTGTGTGTGTGTGTGTGTGTGTGTGTGTGTGTGTGTGTGTGTGTGTGTGTGTGTGCGTGTGCGTGTGCGTGTGCGTGTGCGTGCATGCAGGATTTAGTCTCACATGGACATGCACACACGCACAAATATTTCGTCGTACAGAGTACAGCCTCCGCTGCAGTGCGGGCAATAAATATAATACGCCTACAGTACACACATATACTTTGTGTTGTCTGGTATTGCGTTGCATTTTGCTGCATAGATGTTTGCTGTAAACATTACAGAACTAAAATAACATCTCTGACAGCAATAATCCAACAGCTTAATACCTTTACAGTGTAAAGGTATTACTCTATTGATACCTCATCATACGACACAGTGTTGCTCTAAAACAGCCAAATTACAATTGTTTGAATGAGGAGAATAGGGACGCCAGGTACAGCTCCTTGCTGTTCCACAAAATTGCCACACACATTAAACACACAAGGGAAACACATACACCTGCAAATGAGTGTCTCCGCGGCACTGGCTGCCAGCATTCTCGTCACGCGTGGCTGAAATTGTTCCTTGTCATTTCCTGTAGGCAGAGGAAGGGCACGATAACCACCAACAGAAGTGGCAGACTGCCAGCCAGGGCTAGATCGTTTTTAGAGTTGACCGTACAATTCTGTTGCGTGCCAAAAATTGCCGAACTACAAGAACTCGAGACACGTCGCATCACATCAGTTATTGAGGTCAGAGGTATAATTTAGCTTTCAACAGGACACGAGAAGAAAACATGGACATTTCAAAAGCAATTTCGGATAGGTACTGGATCAAGAAGTAGCCTAAGTTGCAGTTGAAACAGAAAACCGTACGCAACGCAAGAATTCTTAGATTATTTTGATATTAGACCATTCATGTGAATGAATACCCTGCCTGATGTCTCTAACTGTAACACTGCTGTTTTGTGCATAGTTTCCATCATAGAAAACGGTTGAAGAAGAAAAAACTATTTGGAGTACATGCCTTGTTTACACTTTCATTAGGCACCTTTACATTTGTTTGTTTATGTGGACCGGAATGTGAATAATATATGAGTGTTAAATGTTCACCATGTGTATGAAATTGCATGGCTTGGAGACAAGGAATATATTGGTATTAAAGATGGCATCTCTCTGCATATGTAACTGAAGTCTGAGAGGAAGGGCGTTGTTGTTGCTCGAAATGTCACTAGCAGATAATCCTTTTGATGGGAGCTATTTGGTGTGCAGATTTGTCCGTTTCAACTTAATATTTCCGGGTTTCAGCCTGGCTGCTGGCTAAACTAGACAGCACTTGGTAAATACTCCAACCTTTGAATTCAGGTGCAACTGCCGAGTCCTGTTGGTTGGCATGACCAAGGAGAACATCACCATGCTGTGACAAACCTTTTATCGTTCATAGAAGCAAGCACACTTACGATGCTGAATGCATTGACATGATTATGCAAGAAATGGGCGAGAAATATGAAAACTTAACAGGCAGAGAGGACTTATCCGATTCCAGCGAGTGTTCTAGCCTGCTGCTTCAATCCTAAACGTATAAATAAGAAAACCTCTGTCCCTCGGTCACTTTGCCCGTCAGTCACACTCACATTGCCCGTCAGTCACAGTCACTTTGTCACTCGGTTCCGCATTGTTTTCCTCGGTGGGTTGAGCAATTGATCTCAACTTGCACACGGGCACTGGCGAGTATGCCTGCAGCCCGTGACCATGAGGAGGCCTGTTTTTCACTTCCCCAAGCTGTCCATTAGTGTTTTTTTCTGTGTAAAAACTGGAGGTTCAGTGTTTTGCCTATATGGGATCTGTCATCGTGGTGTTGGAACCTATGTTTGACAAGTAGCCCTGCCTGAAGCCCATGAGACCAATATCGCCACCTGGCGAATTAGGGATTCTGTCTTGTGTGAGCGGAACATGTTTGATCTTCTAGACGCATAGACCCGAGTTTGAATCCTGGATGGGTGTTATGTATTACCATGTATTACCATGTTTTTCTTTTGTTCATCCTTATGTAAATCGCTCTGGATTATTAAGAGCGTCTGCTAAATGCCTAAATTGTAAATTGTAGTTGCAATTAACTCTCTCCATCAGGGGAGGACATAAAAGGAGGATTGTACAGTAGTTTTAATAAGCATAAAAAAAATAGTTTTCACAGGATATCTTGTCTTATCTATGATGACCATTTTAACACTTATGATGCCTAGGACGTCCACACAAGTCCTATCATATAAAACCGCAGGGTTCCTGCATGGGACGTGTGGACACGTCTTTTTTTCCCCGATATAAAACCAGTGGTGAATGTGGCTTGGAGTTCTTGCAGGCGGCGTGCCAGGATTTCTTTTTTGGGGGGGTGGGTCAATACTAAATACATAAACTGTCCCCGGCGGTGGATTCGTCATAGTAGAGAGCCCTACCCTATAGGCACAGACAAACGTCCGTTTCCGTATCCACTCTATAGCGGATTTCCAACCTGCAAAGTGAACTGGTTCTACATGCACGGCTGCACTGTGCTGCTCGCAAGCACGCACACATTGACGTGAGTCGTGTGAACCGAGGAGAGAGAAAAACGTGAGTCTCAATGCAGTGGTGGAATAAATAAACAACATCGGATTACGCTGTCTGACACACTTTTACAATTCAGAAGCACTTTATTAGACAACTCAACTAATAACACTTGTGTGTGTTAATCTGACGTTATAGTAGATTATTCTTCTACTTCTCGGACATGCGTTTTGGCACAGTGGCACTGGCAGCTTTTTTAATATTTATATAATAATATTTTGACAGCTTGTCTCTCCGCTCCGCTCCGGGGGGCGAATCTCTTACCGGAACACCGCGTTCCGGATCGCTCCGGCTCACTTTCATTCCACCACTGCATAAAACGGGATCGCTAAAATCCAGAGTTGGTGATCAGAGAGCGTGTGTGAGTCGTCAGGGGAATAGGAGGGAGCTCACTGTTTGTCATTCAACGAGTGCCTTCCCACCAACATGCTTTTCTCCCACCGATGCCAGTGTTTTCTTGGCTCGCAGACAACAACAGCTGTCAAAGGGCTCTGTTGTGAATATGAGCTTGGCCCCCAAGGGAATTCTGTTCTCCTGGCTCTCTGGGAGTGATAGTGGCCACTGGCAGCCAAGTCATTCATGTTCGGCATCGGCACCCAGTCCCCGCAGGCCGGACACTCACACTCCCAACCGCGGACCTTATACCAGCACCACGTGACCAACATCCGGATCTCTTTTGGAATCTCCGTTGGGTCCAAAATACATGTCGTCACAGTACATGAATGCAAGGGTGGCAGTGGGCGGCATGAAGTGGCTCCTTGAGCGAAACACTGAAGCCCTATAGCTGCTCCCCGATGAGTAGGTTGGTGCCTTGCATGGTGGTAGCTTATTAAACTCCTTTATATAATATAAACTATAGCAATGCCAGGCAAGCCAGTGACAGTGTGTGCGTGAGATATAGCTCTACACACACATACTGTAGGGCTTGTAGGCTGTCCCTGGCTGGGCTGACCATTTGCTGCATGTCACTCTAACTAAAGGCTCAGAAAAGCCGGAAATAAATACCCCCCCCCCAAAAAAAAAAAGAAGAAGAAAAAGAATGATTCATTTTGACAAGCGTTTTGCCCAGAGAGTCAACATCTGTTGATTTGCTTTGGCTCGTCAAGTAGTCTCTCTGAAGACTGGGGAAAGTAAATACACTTTTTTCACTTACATTTTTATTGCTTTTCACAAAAAGGAAACAAAAACAACTTGCATGAAAAAAGAGACAAAAAGGAAAAGGAAAAAGAGAAACAAAACGAAAACACGAAACAAAGAAAAAAGTCTATATATCAGTCATCATATCCATGACATAAATGTCCTCTACCAGATCCTCCCATTGACTTGGGTTTGGGGCCTCTGTCTGCCCCCACTTCCTAGTGATAGCCTTCCTCGCTGGAAAGTAAATACATTATTACATACAATATTTAACATTAATACTTTCTTACAGAAAAAAAGAGGTTCATACTCAGAAAAAAATATTGTGTGTGTATACTTTAATCTTACCATACCTTCGCAGATCACAACAAAACATTTTCCGGCTCTCAGCAACAGGAGGAGCCCCTTCTTTCTTTAATGTTAACTGTTTACCACACCAGACGATCAGAGCGTAATGGAAGTAAATAAACTTCAACGTATATGTACATGCAGTACAGTACTCTAACAAAGTATATGCAGACAATATATATTTGGTTCAGTTTGTATGTAGACGGACAGAACCGTGTAGAGAGACTGGACATGGAGGATAGGGACAGAGGAGGGATGTTGACCCAGCAGGTCGATCTCAGATGGAATAGAACCCGAGATGCTGCAGATTACGGAAAGTTATCCAGTAATCCACCGGCTCACCCCATAGCCTTAACCACATGAACCCCAGTGTCCCTATATTCGGAGCATGTCATGATGGAAGATTCACCGAAAATAGGTGATCCTTTTAACAAAACTGTCAGGCTGGATTACCGACGTAGGTGCCCATGGACCGCCCAGGCCAATAAAGGCCGATGCTGCTAAAGTCGATGTTCTGAATCTGAACCACCTTCATTAAGTCTCTTATCTTGACACATTGTGTCTTGCGAACAATGACAGGCTTATGTATCTTCTCAGTGAACAACACAGCACAGCGCACACCCCTATACCCTCCGCACCACAATATGTCAATATTGACTCTGAAGGGACACAATAGTGTGTGTGTGTGTGTGCGTGTCATGCAGTGATTAATATGTTCAGTGGTGGTGATTATGTGGTATAGAGATACTGTATCTCCAGTCTGACTGCAGGTAGACAGGCAGATGTTGAGGCTAAACGTCCATTCAGACGCATACGTTGCTGGCTATTGAATTGCATTTTTATAGCACTTTTCCAAGTGCTCAAAGTGCTTTACCATTCATTCATACATTGGGAGGTGAAGCGGTGAACAGACGACGCCAGCGTCCTCACTTCCCACATTCATACACCAATGGTGGCAAGCTCACACCGACCGACTCATTGGAGGCAATTTGGGGTTCAGTGTCTTGCCCAAGGACACTTCGACATGTAGACAGGAGGAGCCGGGATTCGAACCGCCGACCCACGGATCATTGGATGACCTGCTCTACCTCCTGAGCCACAGCCGCCCAAACAAACAATGGCTAAACATTCTCTTCAGAGCGCTGCCATTGATGACCTCTCGGTCCCTCACACAGCCACATGCAGCCCTAGAACACAAAACACATTGGTTTAATGAGTGTGTGCAAACTGTGCATGCAATGTCGTGTCAACATCTGAGTTTGGAGATCAAATGATCTCTGTCTGAACATATGAGGGTGAATTCTACTACTAATTCAGATGTTTGCTTTTCTCTACACCTCTCAGTCAAGGCTGAGAGAGGTTACACATTACACATTTAATTTGACAATTAATTGTCACAGAAATAATCAGTTTTTTGTGTTTTTTGATCATTTTACAATTTCTATTTTTGTTTGCCTTTTAGGCTTCGTAATCATAAATTGCAAGTTGCAAGCTTGTAGATCAACAATTTCTGCTATTGTAGAAAAATGCTTTGAAATTACCGGTATGAAACGATTGACGATTAAAAGCAAAAATAATTGTGCTTATCTCAAATGATTGCGATTAGGTTGATTTTGTAATTAACACCTTTCCTGCTTTATATTATTAATTAGCTTTATTTCCATCATACCGAGGCTGCCTGGATTGTTTGATTACCTTTGGAGCATACGCCGAAGTATTTGCGCCTTTGATCGATGAAATTCCCCTTGAAAATAGGCCCATGGCTTCTTGCCAAACAGAAAAATACTCCACCGTTGTGATGCGGAAGAACAACACAAAGTGAGGGCCCGTATGACTTTATTAAATGGATTACAAACGTAGATTAAACCATGAAAACTTACTCTTGGGCAACTCGTTAATCGCAGGGAAAGTGTTCTACAATCAATTAACTCGGGCAACTCGCAAATGGGAGTGAAACTGAATGGGAGTTAAGGTCTACTCTCAGTCACAAATCTATAGTCTATAACAGTGGTTTTCAACCAGTTTCATTGCAAGGCCCACTATTCATTCGGTTTTTCAGCCACGTACCACCATTTGATGACATTTAGCCTCTCAGACCCATAACTAAAGAATATTTAGCTGTCGTTGGATAAGATTTCGCTACAATTCCATGCTTTTTGGCAAACGTTTATCAAAATAACAATTCTTCTACATTGTGTAGACTTCTTAAAAAAAATGAAGTAATGCAGATGTTTAACAGTAATGTAACTCTTGAGAGCGCAAAATGAAACCAAATGGACCTGTACCAGTCCATTTGGTTTCATTTTACACTCTCAAGAGTTAAAAATCTATAAGGGTCCATTTGGTTACCAACTCTCCACCATTTAGGTGGGGACCACCCGGAACCACCTCAGGGACCACTGGTGGTTCCCGGACCACTGGTCTATAATAGTGATGGCTTATGTTAGCATGGCTAAAAGTCACGACTATAATAGTGACACTTATGAAACTCGACGTACAGTAAGCGCCTCCTTCCGCTTCCTGACCGCTTGGTTCGCTTTCGCAGCCAACGACGACGGTAAAGCACACCCACACAAAACACACACAAAAAGACATGTCGTGTCAACCCTTTACGAGTTGATGTTCTTGTCATTTTCTTTCGGGGGGGGGGAGACACCGTCTGCAGTCACTGGTCTTTGGCTTTTTCCTAAAACGGCCATAAGAGGAGAGTGCAGACGGATGTAGGCTTAGACAGGAGAGGTCCCGAGGGGAGAGGGCAGCCTTTCCATGAACTGCGCTGCTGTGTAGCTCCTACCATCTGTCTCTGGAGACGTCCCTCCATTCCAAGAGTGTGAATCCAAAAGGAAGAAAGAGACTGACCTCCCCTCAAAGACACGCCCAGTGTGTGTGTGTGTGTGTGTGTGTGTGTGTGTGTGTGTGTGTGTGTGTGTGTGTGTGTGCGCGCGCGCGTGTGCGTGTGCGTGTGCGTGAATGGGTGAATGTAATGCACATGTAAAGCGCCTTGGATAACGGCGCTATATAAATTTCAGACATACGTACTGTATTGACAAGGGTATCCACACTGTACATAAGCATGTAAAATCACTTTGAAACAATGAGACCCACTGTCATATTGATAGAACTCACACATATTATACTGTAAACAATGACAAACATACTGTACATAAATGCACATTCACAAGGTGTAAAACGTAAACATCACAATCAAACAAAGAACCTCAAATGGCATGCACTATGGAAACTATGGGCATGCACTATGACTATGGTGTGTGTGAGAGAGACACAAAATGTGTGCGTGCACAGGTGTATGTGTGCAATCAGTGTGCATATATTTGTGTACACACATATTTTTGTGTATGAGAACTAACAGATGGAGAAAACGATATGCATGTGGAATGGTGATCTCAAGGGATGAGAGGGAAAAGTGCACATTAGATAAGGTTAGTGCATCCCAAGTTGGAGAGAAACACTGGCTTGCATGTGACCCATAGTAAAGAAACTGCTTTTTTTTTTTTTTTTTTTTTTAACGTTCTGTTTATTCACTTTTTTGTTTTTTCTTTACAAATGAAGAGAAAGTGCAATACAGAATAACAAATGCAAACATGAAAACAAAAACACCACACACACACACACACACACACACACACACACACACACACACACACACACACACACAA
>OOFJ01114689.1:0-17495 GCA_900323375.1 Benthosema glaciale
GTGTGTGTGTGTGTGTGTGTGTGTGTGTGTGCGTGTGCGTGTGTGTGTGCTGGTAAGGGAGGTTGTTTGCGACAGGGTCTCAGCAGTGACAGCACTCAAAAAAGGAACTAAGAGTGTCAGGACAGAGAGAGGATACAGAAACTTTCTTTGGGCGGTTGGTAGTTACTCAAGCTCACATACAGTAAGCGAGAACTCAGCAGTTTATTTGCACCCAAGAATGAAGGTCAGAGGCAAATGAGCACACTAATACGGCGGATATGGAGGTGACACACAAACTTGAAGAGACGGCGGAGGTGACACGCAAAATGGAAGAGATTGTAGAAGAAATTCCGGTGAGAGAAATAGTGGACAATGACGCAGAACTCGAACCTGCAGACAAAGAACGCGACTACCCGCCTGTCGGTAGCAGCTCCATCTACTCGGCCATTCTGAGCAGGAATGAGACTGTGAAAGACGCCAAGCGCCTCAAGACCTTCTTGGAACTGCGGGACAAATATGTATGCAAGAAGGTGCTGTTTGAAGACCCGCTGTTCCCCGCAGATGACTCCTCTCTCTTCTATAGTCAGAAACCCCCCAGGAAGTTTGAATGGAAGCGGCCGTCGGTGAGTGAGTGCCTCTGGAGTACAGGGAGGGTATTCAATTGCTGCGAGGGGAGAAGGCACGCTTTGTAGGCCATGCTACAAATGTTAAGACATAACTGTGTACTTAATACTTAAGACAAACACAACTCTTGGTGGTTGACAAGAAACTCCCCGTCTCCAGATTGCGTGCGCATTACTTGACATCACTGATGGGGAAGGGTGTCAAGTTGATATAGCTAGCTACGTGTTTGTCAGCACATGGTTCTATTCTGTCACCTTCTAGAATCACAGACAGCTGACCCTCACACAATTGACCGCTCACGGACACTGCCATGAAACTCAGCAGGGCATAAGTAGGGGATTTGGTCTAACATTGATCTCTGATGATGTCGTGCTCACCAGGATGTTGTTTGTTTGTTTTCTTCAGGGAAAGGAAAGGCCAGGGAAAGCCTAGCTTTGCAGTAATTTGGCACTATTAGCAATGGCAATGATGCCATGGGAATAGCTAGCTAGGGGTCCAATGGCTTGCTCAACTGGTAAGCATTTGATTCCCATTCCTGCATCTAAATGTACCACCTTTGTGGTACAGAATTACAGCCTGGATTACAGTTTGTTGGTGAAATGTGTAAGTCACATGCAGTCACAAAAGACAGTCAAAAAGACACATGTACTGATAGTACATGCAAGACAGATGGACAGGCAGACACACACATGTTGGTTTTGCCAACCTCAACCATATCAAGTTAGGAGTGCCGAGGTTGTCCACAATTAGACATGTCAGGAAGACATGCACGCACCAGCTCATTAGTTCTCCGACTCGCAGACCCCTTCTGCAAGATTTTGTGCCGGGGACCCACATACAGTACAAGATTTGTGTGGTTAAAATATTTCAAAAATATTCCAAATGTGTCACATTATGTCAATATATTTTGAAAGTAGCAAATCTACAAGCTTACAACACGTTGCGTTGCGATGGGTTGCGAATGCTATTCTCAAATAGCTTTATAGGGTTTAAGTGGTTAAACCGATGCTATTATTAACTTGCATGGGTCCATCCAAGGGTCATTGGTTGGACACTAGCCTAGAAGAGAGTATGAGATTTTAAATTTTACAACCCTGGCGTCTCATGATGGTTCTCATTAAGAGACGCAGGTGTCACCGGCTGTGTCTCAAGTATCACTGCACGTGTGGTATGTGTGTACAGTACAGTATTGGTACGTACAGAATGTTCTGAGATGCTCATTGATGATGATAATAGTAACACCTGCATCAGTGGACAATATTTTAAACTGAAAAGAGCGTGCAAAACAGTTTGTCGCCGAAGTATCAGGCTTCATACGTCACTGTGTGGAATCAGATGGAATGACACCCAACCCTTACTTACAAACATTACTTAAACATATGTGATCATAAATAACGCTGACATAATCAAAGTCTGCAGTCTGTGCAGTGTGCACTGCTGGCCATGTATCGAGACTAGTCGTATTGACATAAATGAGAGATGACTATTTATGTCCTTTCTAATAAATAATCTGCGTATGACATTTCGTCACTTAGGTAAGTATCCACTGCACGGCCGTTTATCATTCTGCCCTGACAGAGGTTGGTATGAGGTGAAGGATTCTCAGCATTTACCACAACCTCATGGCTTGTTCAAGGGACTCAGAGGTCTCCGACCTGTGACAGCTGCCCCTATACTTATAGCTAATGGTTTCACTTCCCAACTCCCAGGCCCCGGACAGAGCGTTTTAAACTCACTCTCACTCAAGCTGAAAGGTGAAAGGTCAAGTCCTCTCCATATAAGTCATCTCGCGTGCAGAGATCTGTGAATGCAGATTTAAAGCTGAATATTTACCGTTTGTTTTGGTCAAGGATCTGTGATTTATTTCCCCCACAGGAAATCTGTGAAAATCCTGAATTCATCATAGAAGGAGCCAACAGGACAGACATCTGTCAAGGAGAATTGGGTAATGTTTACAGTGCAGTGATGATTGCATATATTTTTCAGTTACAAATGCAAAACGCAAAGGATATAGCGGCATAGCCTATAGGCTTCTTATACTTTTGAAAAAGCAAGAATCATGTATTAATGTGAAGACTATGGGATGTTTTCAATACATATACAGACAGACACCATCAGACACCATCACCATAATGGGCAGGAGAAAAGACTACTAACCAGGTTATCCTTCCTAACAACAACAAAAATTCGGAGGGCTATTTTTTAAAAAACTTTCTTCAGCCTAATTTGGTTCCACCCAGGCCTATTGTTTGCAGTTTCATCAGCCTAATTGGAATTTTAACCAAATGAATGGCCTGGTACAGGCCAGTGCAAAAGCCCGCTGCAAATAGCCACCTAGTTGCTTCTTAAATGCCCCGGGTCCAAATCTAGTTTGCGTATTAAATGCCCGGGCTACAATTGGGAAATATACGGGTACCGTAGGAATTGGAAATGATCACCTTTATGTGTTATACTTGTCTAGACTTTGCCTGGTCCACACTAAGAACAGCATTGTCAGAACATTTGTGTGTGAGAGTTTACAAATGAAACCAAATGCACCTACAAGGGTCCATTTATAGTTTTACCCCCCCAGAGTTAGACATGGATACATTAACACTGAGGAGATTACTGTGTTTGTTTTGAAAGCATTGAGCAGCTGAAAAAAAAACAGAAACCATCCTGTTGAATGATGTGACAGAAAAGATTGTTCAAAACATCTTGCCAAGGCCATGTACAGTAGCCTACTGTACACTGAAAACGTGCTAGAGAGAAGAACATTTTCAAAAATGATTTTAAATGAGTAGTGGCTGATTATTATCTCTGGTTTATATTTGGTTGTGTGCTGGTACGTGTCACAAACCGAAAATAGCAGATCTACAAGTTCACGTTTTTTTGTGGCAGCGTGATGTGACACGATGCGAAGCTTGTAGATCTGCTATTTTCAGTGTCAGTGCGACATAGCACTGCAACCAAGTATAAATCAGTCATCAGTCGGGGTAGGGGATTTGCACCTGCCGCAGGACTGTAATACATTATGCCAAATGCATTAGCTAATAAATGATATGTTTAGAAGATCATACTCCCTTTATAACTCCCTCGACTTGTTGACAGGCGACTGCTGGTTGCTCGCTGCCATCGCTTGTCTGACACTGAATGAGACGCTATTGTACAGAGTTATCCCTCCGGATCAGAGCTTCACCGACAACTATGCTGGCATCTTCCACTTCCAGGTACATCTTACTTGTCACTACAAGCTTTACAGCTCTGCCCCTCTCTTGTGTTCTTCATCAACATATTTCTAATATGGTATTGTATTGATGGTTCCCATTAATTATGGTTTGTTCATTTGACTGATCTGGGGTTGGAAATCACAGTAGTCCATCCTATTATACCAGGTCATGTCATATGCATAAGGGGAGTTAGATTTGAATTCCCATTCCCGAAAGTCATTCATTGCCACCGTTTTTCCCTTTTATCCTTTTACATATAGTTATTTGTATTTGTAATGTATTAAATTATTATTTTGTTGTGGCTTTCGCCATTATTTTATTATTTTTGTAGGGGGATAGATAAAAAAGTGTGCTGACAGGAAATAGGGGAGAGTGATGGAGGGGTGACATGGGCTCGGGGGTCGAACCCGCGGCACACTGCCAGGCTGGATTATCAGCAAAGGTGCCTGGACCACTGACCGCTGAGCCACGGCCCAGGCCATTAGCATGTATTAATGTGTTAACTTTTCACTTAAGTTAATATTATACGCCCACATTAACATATGTGGATGTACTCAAGAGTGACGCAGGAGCGCAAAGCACCAATGAGCTGGCAAGATGTATGGAGAATCGGGATGACTGGAAGGGCTCGTCTGAGGACGACCTAGCGATAATATCATATGTTAATGTTGATTAATTGAATACATAGCAGGTCAGGAGGACCAATATGGATACAAGGCCCCAGGACATGTATGTATGTCCTTTTGGACAATCCTTACTGGACATCTGTGCTGTTTACATTTCTGACTATTAAAGTATTCAATCAATCAATCAATCAATCAGGTCCAAATCTTTCTTCTGCATTCTGTGTCTTCACTCTTTACATTCCCTGCTGTCGTCGTGTCATAATGATGTCACTTGCAGTTCTGGCGGTACGGGGAATGGATTGATGTGGTGGTGGACGACCGCATCCCCACCGTCAACAACCAGCTCGTGTTTACCAAGTCGTTCAGAAGGAATGAGTTCTGGAGCGCCCTCTTGGAAAAAGCTTATGCCAAGTAAGTATATGACTTATATTGAGATTGAATACATAATTCTCGTCATAATATTATTAAAGGTGCTGGATGCGTTGCACTGTACATCATTAGCCTGGCATGGCCAGACTAATATCAATGCGTAGATATTAGCCTGGAACTTCTTTGTTGAGGTTTTATTTCCAAGAGGTGGTTACAAACAGATTCCAATGTCACAGCAAAAAAGTCTCACTCTCACAAATTTGGGCTCAGGGAAATATAATTCAAATTGAGGAGTGCCAGACCCAATCTACCCAGGGATTTTTTTTCCTGTGGCAGATTGGGCTGGTTTCCAGGCTAGTACATCATCATCATCATCATCATCATCATCATGTCCTATACGTATGCATTTGCATTAGCGCTGCATGGGCATTTAAAAAATATATATATTGAAGTCGATATTTAGAACCAATAACTGACTTAATCTTGCTCATTTAGGGTAATTGATTAATCAAGTAGCAGGATTTTCAATGAAAATATCAATGAATCAACATCAAATAATTCTTAACCCTGTATTATAGCCTATACTCTGTACTCTATACTCTGTACTCCATACTTTTTTTTTTTTTTAGCTTTTAGATCATCTGTTCTTTTCACCATTTTAGTTTTTCTAATAATACGTTTGAAATGATTGCGATATCGATTTGAAGTCATATTGCCCAGCACTTGTTCACATGCATGGTTCAGATTCCAAGCTTGTCTGCTATGGTCTCATGTGAACAGACACGTGCGCTCTGAATGTGACTGCACGGTTATCGTTTCCTTCTCCAGGTTGCATGGTACCTACGAGGCTCTGAAAGGGGGAAACACCCTGGAAGCCATGGAGGACTTCACCGGGGGTGTGACGGAGTTCTTCGATCTAGTGGATGCCCCCAAAGAGCTCTTCCACATCATGAAGAAAGCGCTGCAGAGAGGCTCGCTGATGGGATGCTCCATCGATGTGAGTTTTTAGAGCAGCGGTTCCCAAACTTTTTCATGTCAAGGAGCCCCGAGATGACACGTACTTATTAGCTATAAGCGGACCCCCATTTGAAAAAATATATATGCCAAGGATGAGAGAAGTTGTTTTTTTTTGGCTCTAGCAGTGATTTTCAACCATTTTCATTTCAGGGGGCCCACGGTTTGAACTTATAGTTAGGCTACGGCCCCCTATCTAATGGCATGTGTATCTCTGGGACCCTAATGTATATTGTAAAATCACAGTAAATGTAACTGAGAGTGTACAAATGGAACCAACTACTCCATTTGTACACTCTCTGAGTCACAGATCCATTTGGTTCCTAACTATCATTTAGCTATAGGGAGGAACTCCCTCAAGGACCCCTGGGGGTCCCCGGACCACTGGTTTAGAGTTAAGAGTTGCGCTTAAGCCTTAATCTTGCACATAATAAATAAATACGTAATAGAAACGACAACGATACATGACAGGATGCGATTGCGAATTACAAGCAGTGACCCAACATTTCAGCTAAACAGAAAAGAACGCTAACGGTACACACAGAAAAGCGTACTTGCCTGGCGTTACTAGCTATTGTGTTGACATCACATTACCTTGCGAAATATTTACCCCATTATTTACTTCGCCTCTGCCAGGTCCTTAATCCACGGGACATGGAAAGTCGGACTGAACAGGGACTCGTCCAAGGTCACGCCTACTCCATCATAGGTCTGGAGGAGGTATAGTAAAGTGTGGTTTCAAGATTCTTTGCAACATGAAAATGTTTTATTATTATTATTATTATTATTATTATTATTATTATTATTATTATTATTATTATTATTATTATTATTATTATTATTATGCTTAATCAGATGTTGATGTTTTCAGTGTGATCAGGTTAAACTGGACAGCAGAATTCGCCTGATTCGCTTGCGCAATCCCTGGGGTTGGGTGCTATGGAAAGGACCATGGAATGCAAAGTAAGACTTGATCAGTGACCTGTTAGAGTTTCTGGCCATATACATATTGAAAAACATTATGAAACACAAAACAGGCTTTGGTCAAATAGTATTTGTAGATACCTCTTGGCATTTGTTCTAAGCTGCTCGGAGTGCTAGATAGATCATCACAAGGAAAATAGAAGCACACCTAGGGGTGCAAACCCTGATTGTGACAACATCTCTTATTCTGTGTCTCTTAGTTGCCAGCATATGAGCGTATACTGACGTGACGCAAGGCTAAAACTTTTTTTGTTGGTTTATGTTTTGACCTTGACCTTGACATTGACTGTGACCCCTGGGGGCCTGGGACCAAATAAAAGAGAGGGGGGCTAAGTTGGGATGTGATTTATTGATTACAGCTTTAAAACCTACTGGTTAGAATGGTGTGCCGATGTGTCCCAATACTGTATCGGTGTCGGGAAGGTTATCGCTATCGGCCCTTATATCGGCGAATATGCCTGTCTAACCACCAATCCGACACAGGGGTAAGGGGTTGACACTATAGACCAATTATTTGTTTACAAACATTGGGACTGGGCGCACGGGTGACTGTTTCCAGTAATCAATTCCCAACAGATCTCCAAACCTGTTGTTTTGGGGAGCGCTGGGTTCAGTCCATTCAACCTCCTCTTGTGTGTTGGCTAGTGAGGAGCACCCTAGGAGACATTTATACTTCATTGTGCAACAGCATTGCACACAGTAAACAGCTGATGTACAAGCTCACGTTGCGTCGCCGACGTGACTGTTGTGAGCTTAGAGGTCTGGGTGTGCGACACCATCGCAGGACGAAGCATAATTTATACTTGATGGGCTGCAGGTGCGCGTGCATGGTGTGCACAAACAGGCTCTGCTGTTGTGATCAGGAGCGCACCTCCTGTTGTTATGACGCGCCCGGGTAATTACCAATCATCTTTAGTCAGGAGGCGACGCCCCTCCGCTGCTCGCCGCGCCTGATTGGTCGGTGTAAAACTATCATGGCGGCTAGCAGCCCGCGGACAAACCCTAAGCCAAAGCCCAAAACCTAACCCTAAGCGAAAGCATGTCAAACGTCGCTCCGCGACGTTTGACATGCTTTCGCTTTTAGGGTTAGTTTTGGGCTTTGGCTTAGGGTTTGTCTATTACTATCGCTACCCCAAACTCCTAACCTGACCTTAACCGCAAGCAGGTTGCAACGCTGTTGTTGTTGTGGCGCCGCCATGACAGCTTGACCAGTTTTACACCGACCAATCAGGCACGGGGGCGTGGCTTCATGTCAGGAAAGGTAGTTGGTAAATATCTTTTCGCTGTTATGACAGCGACTGGAGGTGTGGTTTTGAAGTCCACTGTTTTGAATTGCTATTATTGTTCAAACACAACAGAAACCAAGGATTATATATTTCAAGGGCGAGAGATCACAATAAAAATCCTAATCATTCTTCCTACACACTGGGAGAAAAACAGCATCTGAAAGTTTGATGGTGCATTTTTTACACGTGACTGCAGTGAGAACCTTTTCATTGAATCTTATGAGAGGCAGGGTTCTTCTGCAGCCACTTTGTGCGAGCATAGTGGTGTTTATCAGTGTGACGTCGTCTGTTAAGGCGTCTATATGGCAGGAAAATGAAATGTTGGGGCATGTGGAGTTTGCTTTCGAGTTGCCCAAACGGCAAGTGCACACAACACGAGATATATAGCTAGACAGCTATAATCACAACACTCGTATTGGTATTCGGTATCGGCTAACACATAAATTGTAGTATCGGGAACGAAAAACGTGCATTGGGACAACCCTATGTTCAACTGACTACTCAAGTGATCAGGGTGGGGAGTGACACCTCTACCACCCTCACCGTAAACACTTGAGACCCCATTATAAGTGTATAAATGGACTCAAATGGACCTGTATGGCTAAGAATGACAGTATCTTGTAAAAATTATACTTTGATACCACTTTGATACCAATCACTTCAACACCACCAGGTGTTGAAGTGATTTCTTTTTTTATGCAGTGTTTAGCATTCGTTATTTTGTGGGTGGTAATCTTTCTACAGCTCCAAAGAATGGGACACCCTTGCCATCGCAGAAAGGGACAACCTAAAAAAACAGACCGTTGAACAAAGTGAGTTCTGGTGAGTGAAAACCTCTGCCGTTTTATCTCGCTTCGTCGTCAACCATGAACCCATTTCAGACATTTTTTCCACGTAACATCACTTGATATTTTTTTCACCCCCTCTCTGATCGCCTCCAGGATGTCCTTTGACGATTTCAAGAAGTACTTCACCAAGATGGAGATCTGTAACCTGACCCCGGACTCAATGGACCGCGATGAAAGGGTCAGCTGGACTGTGGCCGTCAACGAAGGACGCTGGGTGAGAGGAAGTTCGGCTGGGGGCTGCAGGAACTTCCCAGGTATGTCTCATCACTCGCTCTCTTTAGCCTCATTCGGTGGATTTAGTGGTCCAGGGACCACCAGTGGGCCTTGAGGGGGTTCCAGGTGGTCCCCCGCGAAATGATGGAGAGTTGGTAACCAAATGGACCCTTCTGGCTCTTGAATTCTTGAGTTAATTCTCTCAAGAGTTAAATTATTGTTTAACATCTGCGTTAATTTACAAGAAGTCTACACAATTTAATGTTTGCCTGTCATCACTGCTATGGTACCAACAACAATACAGCATGGAATTGGGCACAAAATCTTCTCCAATGAAAGGTTTTGGGTCTAAATCTCATCAAATGGTGGTCCGTGGCTCAAATACCCAATAAATAATGGGCTTTGACATGAAAAGGGTTGAAAACCACTGGCCTACAATTTGTAGTACAACTGAGGTGTTCCTTGGTACTATATCTGCGCTCAACTTGCGATCGTCTCAAGCAGTGCGGCAGGAGGCCGCTCTCATGCACCTCGCTGTTTTACAGACACCTTCTGGACCAACCCGCAGTACCGCATGAGGTTGTACGACGAAGACGACGATCCAGAGGACGAACAGGTGGCGTGCACCGTGGTCGTGGCTCTGATG
The DNA here is from genome assembly GCA_900323375.1 of Benthosema glaciale. NCBI lineage: Eukaryota > Metazoa > Chordata > Actinopteri > Myctophiformes > Myctophidae > Benthosema > Benthosema glaciale. The sequence continues at coordinate 9,799 of OOFJ01114689.1, forward strand.
CAGAAAGGCCGCAGGAAGGAACGCAGCACGGGTGCTAAGAACTTCACCATTGGATTTTCCATCTATGAGGTACTAAAATCCTGATTGCAGGTTCACTATATGGAATCCATACCTGGAAGGAATAGCACTGCTCATTTTATTTACTTTGTCTTCACACTGTAGGTGCCACAGGAGGTAGGACCAACTGGGAGGACATCAATGTCAGCGCTGTCCCAATTATGACCTGTATCTTCAAGTGCATCTTGTGTGTGTGTGTGTGTGTGTACAGTACAGTACAGTACAGTACAGTACAGTACAGTACAGTACAGTACAGTACAGTACAGTACAGTACAGTACAGTACAGTACAGTACTTGTTGTCTTTTATATTGTCTTGTGTATTGTCTAACTCATATTATTATTGTCTCAAATTAGTATGAATCTAGTAGAAAACTGTAAACATTAACTTTGGTCTTAAAGGAGTTGTTGATTAAAGAATGACCAATTTTCTATCCATTACACACCCTATGAAGAATTGAATTCATGGAGATTTTTGAGCCAATAATTTGGTGACTGGCGGAAAGATGCCAACATCAAATTATTGGCTTAGGAATGCAAGAAAAACTGCATTATGGCATGTGTAATTAATAGAAAATAAGACCCCCTGCGGTTCACTGGGGACAGGGAGGAACTCCTTATATGGTCAGCACTATAATTTGGGAGGATTATCACAAAAAAAGGTGAAATCACTGAATATACCTTTAAGATGATTGATGACTTCTAAAGAATATTGCTCCACCGCCATTCGTTCTCTTAGTGAAATCACTGAATATACCTTTAAGATGATTGAGGACTTCTAAAGAATATTGCTCCACCGCCATTCGTTCTCTTCTCACGTCCCGATGAATCGGTGCCACACTGCCCTTATACGCCCACTCCTACAGATGCGCGACTGCAATCAGCACCTGCAGAAGGACTTCTTCCTGTACACGGCCTCCAAGGCCAAGTGTAAGAGCTACATCAACCTGCGCGAGATCACGGAGCGCTTCCGCCTGCCCCCCGGGGAGTACGTCATCATTCCCACCACCTTCAAACAGCACCAGGAGGGAGAGTTCCTCCTCAGAGTCTTCTCGGAGAAAAGGAGCCTCCTCTCAGAGTAAGAAAGAATCAATCGGTGTTGTTGTTCTCGTTCGACTAAATACCGAAGACGAAAAATGTTCGTCGACTACCTTTTACTTTTCACTGGCGAAAACTAAATGGGACACTAAATGAAAATTAATCTATGATGACTAAAACTATGTCTAAAATAAATATGATGACAATTTCGTCAACAAATAAAAACTACAGAGAAATGTCAGGAAGGGACTATAGTGGACAAGAGATCCAGTATAAATAAAAGACAAGTCATTTTACACTTGGTTTCATGCTAAAAAATATTATAGATCGGATATTTTCAGCAAGTGTAAAATCGGTCATTATGACGGCATCAAGGCCCAACAAAACACATTTTAGTCGACTAAATCAACTGTAGATTTAGTCAACTAAAATCTTATGACTTTTAGTCGACTAAAACTAGACTAACACTAAGACATTCCAGGTGACTAAAAGGTGACAAAAACTAAATTAAACCTATTCAAAAGACTATGACTAAAACTAAAATTGATGCCAAGAACAACACTGGAATCAATAAAGGTGGAGGGGTTTTGGTCGTATGTCGTATATTGTTTGATGCTGCTGTTGATCAAATGAGAAATGAGAAACTATTAATTCCAGAAATTCTAGTGTGAATTTTGTCTGCTTTCTCCCAGGGAAAGTGACAGCGCAGTTGGGACTGACATAACGCAGGTAATGTAATTATTACGGTAGATATGTGTATTATGGCGGGCACAATATGGACAAAATTGTATTTTAACTGGCATTTGCAATATGAGTTACTGTACAGGTCCAGCGTTTAAGTTAAAACATTGACTAAGTTTACTATTGATTGGTCTGTTCAAAAAAATATATATTTAAAACAGCCCCAAAATTACCATTGCAATGTATATTATGCAGATACATATTTAGTATTGTAAACCCCTATTGTGCAGCCTACATACAGAATCTCATCTCATCTTATTTTCATCATCTGTCTCAACATCATCCATCTTGTCCGTCTATCCATTTAACATTTTCCCATAAAAGACTAATAATCAGAACGTTTAAGGCTTTTTCCTTCACACATCTCTTTCCATACCTTTTCATCTCATTTAATTTTTCTCCCGTCCTGTCTTATTTCACGGGCCATCAGAATGGCGAGAAAGACAAAGCAAAGGTAATGCAGAAAGAAAGCGGAATTATACTGTACTTTCTGTTGAGCTCTGCTTTTCCACAGCCATGGAGTAAGACAGACTTACGACATTGAGGGGGGCAGAAAACAGCCTGGTCGCGTGGTTTCACGCACTCGCCCATAGAATCCAACGCATTCCGTGAACTTCCGGTTGTCCCTTTAAAGTCCCTATAAACACACCATAGAGTTAACGCTAAAACCGTCTCGACCCTTTGGTGTGGTTAGGGCTTTAAATGGACAAACCAATAGAAGTCTACGTAGAACAGAGGAGTCTGGCCCCATGAAGTGAACGGAGTTGTCGTAACTCTGTCTTACTCTATGGCTCTGTGCTTTTCCTGCCTCTGTCCTACACGTCATGTTGTCTGTGTGCCATTGTCGGCATTAAACAGCAGTTGCATCATTGCTTGCAGTCAGTTGAATATCCACCCCGTTGTTGCCTTTCATTTCAACACAATCATCCCACAACCCTCTCATTTCTCTTCCCTTATCAACCCACTTCAATGTATCATGCCTGTCTCCCTGTTCTAGCCCATCGTGTTTGTGTCAGACAGAGCTCGAGCCAACAAAGAAATCGAGCACGATGGCGTGATTCGGGGCGAAAAGAAGAAGAAGAAGGTAACAAATGAGCAATCTAGTGCAGTGGTTTTCAACCAGTGGTCCGGGGACCACCAGTGGTCCTTGAGGGGGTTCCAGGTGGTCCCCCAGCTAAATGATGGAGAGTAACCAAATAGACCATTATAGATCTTTAACTCTTGAGAGTGTGAAATGAAGCCAAATGAACCCGCACGCTCTCAAGAGTTACATTATTGTTAAACATCTGAATTACGTAATTTTTTTTTAGTCCACACAACTAAGAATTGTTATTTTAATCAATGTTTGCCTGTGAGAGAGAGCAAAAAAATGGTGCAAAAGTTGATCAAAAATAACAATGGAATGTTAATACATGAACCTCCCAAACACTTTGTGTGGGCGGGGTGGGTCTACGATGGACCCATGCACCCCACACAATAGTGGTGGTCCCCCAGGTTGATCTTAGCCAGGATGGTGGTCCCTGGGTCAAAACCTGTTGAAAACCACTGATCTACAGTATGTTTGTCTAGAGAGTCTGCACCAGCCCTGCATTCACTGTTAGCACAATGTGACCTTTGCACTCACATGCCGGTACAGTAACTCAGATAAGTCTCTGAGCACGACAGGCCTGAAACTCAATCTTCACACGTCACCAGCCCCTCCCCCTCTTAAAGGGCAATTGCTCCATGGTGGCCTACTTCCACCTGCTCCTTTCTCATGAAACTGTTTACATTACAGTTCACAGTTACTGCATCTACCCGTAGTGCTGCCCTCTTCCGTTTGTATATTTTCCTTCTCACAGTTTAGTCATTGCCATGTACTGTTGGTTACTGCCAAGCCTTACTTGGCTGGGGACTGGGATGGGTGTATAGACCAGTGGCTTTCAACCAGTTTCATTTCGAGGCCCACTATTTATTCTGTTTTTGAGCCACGGACCACCATTTGGTGACATTTAGCCCCTCAGACCCAAAACTAAAGAATATTTTGTTGTCGTTGGATATGGTTTTGTCTTCGAATCTATGATTTTTGGCAAATTGGTTTATCAAAATAACAATTCTTCTACATTCTGTAATTGTGTAGATTTCTTGGAAAATGAAGTAAAGCAGATGTTTAACAGTAATGTAACTCTTGAGAGCGTTAAAATGAAAATTAAAGTGTCTGTGTGCTCGGGAGTAAGTCGGTTTAGTTTCCGGTGGGGGTTGGCCTTCGCCAGGGCGCCGCATTCGCATTGTCACCTATATCCTGTCTGTGATTTTCATGGACATGATCTCGAGGCGAAGTAGTGGCGGGGAGGGTATACGACACGGTGAGCTACGCCGGGGTTGCATCACTGCTTTTTGCAGCGATGTGGTCCTGATGGCACCATCGGACCTCTCACTGGATCGATTGTACGGCGGCTGGGATGAGGATCAGCGTCTCCAAATCTGAAGCCATATGATTCTCAACAGGAAAACGATCGATTGTGCAGTCCAAGTAGGGAGTGAGACATTATAACCCAGGTGAAGGAGTTTAACTATGGCGGGGTCTTGTTCACGAGTGAAAATATGACGGAGAAGATGATCAGCCGGGGAATCGGGATGTCCGCCATGACCGAAAGAATAAGGTTGCGGATACAAGGGGCCGAAATTAGTTTTCTCAGACAGGTGGCTGGCATCTCCCTTAAGAGATAGGGTGAGAAGTTCAGTCACGTGAGAGACTTGGAGTAGAATCGCTTCTTCGCTTGGAAAGTTCCCAGCTTAACCACTTAAACCCTATGCACTTATTCGAATAGTTATGACAACATGCCCAATAGGGATGCTAGGTTGAAAGTGGTAAAATAAAGTGCCGAAGCTCCTCCTATAATGCTAAAGGGGTAAGACCACTTTTTTTTCTTCTTTTTTTTTGTAGTTACCTTGCCATGATGTAATTCCAAATGTGGACCAGAAATTAAAAAGAAATGTTAGATATTGATAGTTCAAAAATATGCTCCTCATTGACTTACATTGTACACTAAAACGGCTCTCAAAGTCACTCTTTTAGTACGTAAACAAACTCATGCAGTTTTTGTTTTTCATAAAAATTATCTTCCTGTTGATTTGTCCATTTTATTAGAAAGAAAACCCGGACTATATCTGTAAGAAGGCGTTAAGGGTTGATTTCACCCAACACCAATCTGCAAATTGTAAAATCAACAGGAAGTTAACATTTTTATGAAAAACAAAAGCTGCATGAGTTATGGTGATGCTCTATACTGTCAGAATCAACTTTGTTTGTGTTTCTTTACGTACTAAAAGGGTGACTTTGAGAGCCGTTTTAGTGTACAATGTAAGTCAATGAGGAGCACATTTTGAACTATTCTAATCACTGGAACATTTCTTTTTAATTTCTGGTCCACATTTGGAATTACATCATGGCAAGGTAACTACACAAAAAGAAACTCAAAAAAGTGGTCTTACCCTTTAAGGTTATAGTTTAGACTAGTATTGGGAAAGCATAATTATGCAGTATGAAATGGACACTTTAATTTGTTGCTAAACGCTCGTATTGTTTGTTGACTTTTTTTTTCCTTTTTCAGCTAAAGATTCTCCAGCCTGAGGAAGAAACTGAAGAGGAGAAGCAGTTTAGAGCCATTTATGAGCAGATTGCTGGCGAGGTGAGATGGGGAAACAGAACAACACATGACAGACACTATATTTAAAGAGTTACCACTGGTTAAGTGAGCTGACGTCAACCGTTACGTTCCCCTCGTTCAGGATATGCAGATCTGCTCCAACGAGTTTAAAGTGGTCATGCAGAGAGTATTGGCAAAACGTGAGTATAGGCCTACACTGGAATGGTCTTGGAAAAAAATACATTCCTCCACTTTCATCTTATACTTTTTGTGAGATGTCTACTCGTCATGTCAGCTCTGCCTTTTCTACAGACAATCAAATACAGACGGAGGGCTTCAGCCTGGAGACGTGTCGAAGTATGATTGCTCTCATGGATGTATCCTTTCATTTGATTGACAGACAGCAGGTCAGACCAAAGAGCAGCCACTTCTGGACCCCATATGACTCAATGAAGGCGCAGAAATGTGTCTGATCTGGTCCTCAGTTTAAAACCCATGACTGGGAAAATCTTTTCACGGGAAACCGACTTGATTTAATTAAGCAATATTACACGAGAGGGTGTTCTTTATCGTCGTTAATGCACTCCTATGCGGTGCCGTAGGAACTCACCCTGAAAGGTATCGCAGAAGTGCCTTAATGATGATAAAGAACAAACTCGAGTGTAATATCGCAATTATACAAGTTACCCTTAAAAGTACGGCCACAAATGCCTCTACTAGCTAGCCTAGCCAGAGTCTGCTGCGCGGCTGAATTCGTCTGAATTCTGTTTTGTTTTAACCGTGCCGTTATCGTGGTTTCCCCAATCAGATTGCTTCCTCGAAACAACCTGTTCTATAATAATGCTTGACCCTTTCCTGAACAGAAAAGAAGCTGAGATTCAACGGGTCACTGAAATATTCAAACAGCAAAATGGCCGCCCTTAATATACATATCTCCACGGTTGTATTAATTGCCATAACTGAACATACCTCAGACGGACGGTACAGGCAAGCTCAATCTTCAAGAGTTTAAACACCTGTGGAAAAAGATCAAAGAGTGGCAGGTAGGACAGCATATCATTTCTTTAAGAATCTCTGTTAGGGTCCTAGGGATGATACTGTATGTGAATCTTGACACATGCAACACTCTCTTGTTGATGCAGACTAACCGGTTCTCATTTTACGATCCTTGTGTTAATCTCTCACAGCTGATCTTCAAACGTTATGATCCCAACAAGAAACGCTGCATCAGCAGTTTTGAGATGAGGAATGCAGTCAATGATGCAGGTGAGCAGTGCACTAATTGGTCTTAAAGGGCAAGACCACTTTTTTGAGTTTTTTTTGTGCAGTTACCTTGCCGTGATGTAATTCCAAATGTGGACCAGAAATTAAAAATAAATGTTCCAGTGATTAGAAAGAATTAGTTCAAAATATGCTCCTCATTGACTTAAATTGCACACTAAAACAGCTCTCTGACTCAAAGTCACTCTTTTAGTACGTAACGAAACACAAACAAAGTTGATTCTGAGTCTGACACTATAGAGCAGGCTTTCGATCTCCAGGGGGTGCGTGACATGAAAAGGGTAATGGCGGATGGTCTATTATGGTGTTATTTAACACAATGAAAAATCGGTAAAACACCGTTTTACGGAAACATATAGTACCCCAGCCGTTCCGTGTCCGACTCTCCGAGTGCTTTCAGTGACATTCCCCCCGCCCCTCTCCTCTCCCCACGCAGACACAGTCACTGAGTCACACATGCAAATGAACCATTTACACAGGACAGCGGTAGAGATTCTTTCAACTCAACTTCAAGAAAGACAAGACAAGACCACTTACTTTGTCCACCTTTGCTGTTGTCATCTTTAGTTAACTAAATTAAAATCTAGTAATCCACACGATGTCAGAGGAGGGTGTAATATTAGTAGTAGGCTATATTAACCAGGAACGCTGCACAGTACAAGCTAAGTAGGCATTTAACAACACTGCCTGCTGCTAATGATATCTTTGATTGATTGTGTGTTGTCTGGGTGTGTGTGAGACTGTTGCTCTCTCCCCTGAAATGACTGAAAGGGGCTGTGTAATAATAATAGTAATAATAATCATAAAATATATATATAATTATCTATATATAATTATCTTAATCTTTATATATATATATATAAATCTTTTTTCAGACAAATAGAACATTAGGGGGTGCGTCAGCTAGGTCAGGAGGTATTAGGGGGTGCACGGCCAAAAAAGTTTGGGAACCG
>OOFJ01114700.1:3136-23340 GCA_900323375.1 Benthosema glaciale
ATTGTGAATGGTGGAATTCTTATTCCGCATTGTAATTTTACCATCCGCTACGTCACGTTGTAGTCAATGTAGGCAGGAAACCACAAGGCGGAATAAGAATTCCACCATTCACAATACTGATTCCTCCTTGTGCTTTCCTGCCTGCATTGACTACAACGTGACGTATTTTACCATCCACTCCAGACCGGTTCATAACACCCGAAAGGGAAATCTGCCCAGTCTACAGTAGCCCTGAAACATCTGACATGTCATGTTGTGAACCATGGCTAGCAGCACAGTGCCAGCAACAGGACGCGGCGCTCTGCAGTGTGGATCACAACTTTGTACAGTTGTAGTTAAAATAAAATAACACTTTCACCATGCGGCGACGCCTGGAAATAGATTGGGAGCGGACCTTTGCGATGTGTGAACGCGCGAATGACTGCGGCGGTGTGTGTGTGGGGGGAGAGAGAGAGTAACGAGTAACAGTTGGGAGGGGAAATTACTTACAGCGGCAGGAGGGTTGAATCCCAGTTTAGATATGTCAGATCATCAGATGATAGCGTCTTTGTTTTTCAAATCAGTAAAAAGTGACTCGCTGATTAGCGTCCAGCCAACTACATTTTCCTTCCGTGAAGGGTCCGCGGCTTCTCGTCATATTCCACACTACATTGAATCTGCAATAGCTTTCTCCTTGGTTTGGCTTTGTTGTTGACATGCTGTTTTCATACGCCGTGCTCTGTAACTTCTTGTTGTACACTTCTTCGTGCGACGGTGCCGAGTACCAAACGCTAGCCGATCTACAAATATTCAACACATCGTGCATGCAGTGACTGCAGTGCTGGTGGACTCAGCAACATGAATACAACAACCACTTGGACAAAAAGCTCATGATCGGCCTTTTGTGCTTAGAAATGCTAGAAATTACGTTTCCACAATAAACGGAAAGCAAAACAAAAATATTTATATTACAGTATATTGGTATGATCATGTTGTGCGGGCCGCGCGTTGAGTTTGTCCATGCACTTTAAAATGATGAACTGTGAACTTTATTATGTACTATATTGTCTAGGTATAGCACTTTGTTTAATAGGTTGACTGCACATTTATTAGAATCTAGTTTATATATTATACCTGTCTGATGTAGTTTTTTGTGAAGAGGACCACAATGGAACTAAGCCTTCTGGCATTATTGTATTTTATCCTAAATGTTGATATGACTGTATGTCCAGAAAGTGCTATTGTGCTTTTTTTAATTATTCTTGTCATTGTAGTCGACAAAAAAGACCATGAACCATTAATAGTTGTATGGCCAAAGTATAGAACACGTCCTACGGTTTAATGAGGCCAATTGTTTTAGTTAATCTGTTAGGATCACTTTCTTCTTCACTTGTTCCTTTTGGTACAGTATACCTATTTATGTATAAAATAAAACGGTAATTGAGAGAAAATAATTAGTTGCAGCCCTAATCTGACGTTCAGACATGATCTCTTTGTGTTCAGTGTGAGGAGGATGGCCAGATGTTTTTCAGCCTGGATGACGGTGCTACCAAGTTCACCGACCTGATCCACCTGGTGGAGTTCTACCAGCTCAACAGAGGAGTGCTGCCCTGCAAGCTGAAACATCCCTGCACCGCAGTGGCCTTGTGACCCCGTTTATTCCCCAGGATCCCAACCTATCGGCCCTCACCCCCTCAACACCCCCCCACCTCCCATCCCCTCCTGGCCTCTCCACCACGACATGACATGGCTGCTGGCGACACAAGGTTATACCGAGATTTGTGGATGTGAAAAAGATGCAGCGGACCAGCGCGGGCCCAGTGCTGTAGAGCAGTAACCTGATTTCACAAGCCCAGAGTTTTGTTTTCCTTTGGATTTTTTTGCACCGCTCGGGACCTTCTGTTGGTTCCCAGCATAAAGAAGCTCTGGCCCTGGCGCTGATCCCAACCTCCACACAGTCGCCAAGCGACCCCTGATTGTTAAACCGTCATAGTTTTTGGCTTTGTTCAGTGTACAGCTCCGTGAAAAGGAACTACACGTGGACTAGTTAGAAACATCTGGTCAACTGGAGTGCTTTCTCCTCCCCCACAGTCCCTTCCCCCACCACCCATGGTCTGATAAGCTGTGGTGCCCCCTCCTGGTTTGACAGAGGCAGGGTGCACCACCTCAGCAATCATCAGGGATGGACAGAGGACCTTCCGGGTGTGATTGGTTCAAATCGATCCTCGGAGGCCTCTCAACCTGTGCAGTCCAGTCTGGATAAGCTGACAAACCCGTTCTCCCCTTGTGAACCTTTTGATGTGGCCTCAATGATCTCTGCCGTGTTCCTGTCCCACACACTTTTATCAGTGCAAGCCACCCCCTCAACCCCAACACAAACTCGGATGCGTTTTATACAAGGCCAATGGGAAGAGAAAAGATAGAGGCAAACGGAACAGAACAAACACTAGGGTTTGTTGAAAGGGCAGTGGAATGTTTAGTCAGGAGCGCTTTAACAGGCCTCTTGTAGAGTTGATTACTTGATGTCATTTTTAATGTTTTTTTTTTTTTTTCATTGTTGATTGTTGATTCAATGCAGAACTAGTTTTGCACTCCCAGGGCGGACGGTCGACAGTCGACTGGCTGAATGAAGCTGCCCGCCCACCGTCCTTTCACCACCTCCCATCACTTTTCCTTCTACAGCTTCAACCCTTTTTGGAAAGCCTGCATGAGAATTCTTCCAGCTCTGATCGGATTACAGTAGCATGGGAGTGAGCGAGTCTTGGCCTGATCGTGCATCCCCTTCTGAGGGTTTTCGGAGCGTCACCTTGACTGCCCAGCCCAGGCCCGCGGCCTGTACTTAACACCATCCAATCACTTCTGTAATTATGAATGTGCTTCACAAGGCGGGCCACAGTATTAGAGGGGTAAGAGGAAGGAGAAGAAGACTCTTGTACAGATTTCTAAAAACAAAATGTGTTTTTCGCCCCATCACTCTACCCCCTGCTTCTTCCACCGCGTTGTCAATTTTGGAATGTTGAATCTAAAAGGCTAAATATTGGATTTACGGTCAGTGAGGTTGTGTATGAATGTCATTTTTTTTATTCCTAAAGTCTGTTCTAAGCTCACTGCTTGCACATTAAAATTGGTCTGAATGACAGTCTCTCCAGCAGCTTGGAGATACTTGTGCAATTCTCATTTAAGGATTCAGCCCTGAGTGAACAATCTTGACCACTGTTCCCTCCACTCCAGTTAAAGACAAATCAACGAAAGCACTCCCGGAACTGTTATTGTATTTATGTTGAATCAAACAAATGACTTGAAACACGGACTCAACTGGCGGAGCAGCAATACCCGGTCAAATGAGTCCCACTTGCCTTAAGTGAAAAGAGTGAGCCTTGTGTCTGAAATTAATGCTGTATTGTAATGCACATACAATAACTCAACACCCAAGATTTTAAGAGAATGGACTGAATATCAAGTATTTGTATTTGGCCATCATCAACATGTGGTTTCATACTGTTAAGTTAACAGTGGCCTCCTCAGCTATTCTGGTATTTCAACTTCAGCAGCCATAGCTTCATTCCACATTGTCCTGTCTTTATCCAAAACAAACATGATGATCATACTGGCAGTAAGAGGGTCAGTAGGCAAGGTATGGTAGTTGTGAGAACCAACTGGTCCTTTTTCTCTTCCTGTCTTGTCATGTTCTGATTGTCACGGGACAAGCAAATTGAGACCTGTGGGCCATGCAAGCATGTGGCATAATACCTGCTCACAAGGCTTGCAATAGATTTAGCCCCCACCCTCAACTCCTGTCTGCCCCATTCGTCCCGTGCCAGATTTACAGTAATTAGGGTTAGTGCTAGGCTGCTGGACTCCCTGCCAGGCTAGCACTCTCTCTCTCTCTCTCTCTCTCTCTCTCTCTCTCTCTCTCTCTGTAACGTCATTGTCACTCATGCCACTGCCACCACCAATTAACCAATCACTTATTTCACTGACTCACCAGCTCTGTGCTCCACCAATCAGGCCTTAGTCAGCCAGGGCAGACTCTCCAGGGATTGGATAATGCTTGAAGCCCCCCCTATGTCCAGCCTGTAAGCTATGACCCTGTGGTGAATGTGTGTGTGGATTGCCAGACTGTTGTATTCACATTCAAGATCACTAAAAGGGCAGGGAAAGTAAAGCCCAGTTATTCATACTACTTCAATGCGTCCGTTTTATTCTTAATTTCGTTTGTAGTGGAAAATCGGCTGTTTTTGGCAAGCGACGCGGTTGTACGTTGAGGTATAAATAAGCCGTATGCTCGGGCTGTTATCAGAACTGCCTTTTTGGATGCAAGAGGTTGCTAGCCTTTGGGTTCACTCTCTAGTCCAGAAATGATATGGAAACATGCCTAATTCATGCCACGTCGTTCGACAGTGTCACAAACCAAAAATTGCAGGTCTATAAGCTCACATTGACAATACATAGTAAGCTTAATATGTCGCTATTTCTGGTCAGCTATGCCATCGTAATCAGGATTTTGTCAGCCCAGCTTCAGGATGCGAGGGATGGACTGGAGTTGCTCGGTACCTTGTTTTATGGAGTAGGCTAATTACCTGCATGTCCAGTCCACTCACAGACAGTAGAGGTTCTGTGCAAAGAAAAAAAAAACACACATCCGCATGGGTCACTTAGGACAGTACAGCACTGTCCTGTAGAAGAGATCTAGCGTTTTTATCTCTCTCCTCCCTCCATCTTAATCACTGTGTTATGAATGCAATCCTTATACACAAGTCCAACTATATGACTATACAGTATCTATTTTTAAGTATGTGAAGCTATGGAGAGGATGTAGATGTTAACACTGTACCTAGGTCACAGATCACTATGTAAGGGGCGTTATGTTTTTTGATCATAACTCCGTTTAAAATGAAGAATGATTTATCTTGTCCTTTTTTCCCATTATTTGATTGTATGTATATTGACTTTATTGTATATCTTTTTGTTTGCCACAAAAATGACCTTTTTATATAAAGAAAAAAGAATATACCAGAATATATACAGTATTAAATTAAGCAGATTTCTTTTTTTTCTTTTTTTTTTTAACAATCAAACTGGACTTTGGCATGCGTAAAAGAAACAACTGTTCAGTTCTGCATATAAGTTGACGGCCTTTTCGGAATTTACAGGTTACAGGCTGTCGATTCTGTCAGCATCTATTTTACAATGATGCCATTTGTTCGGATCTATATAGTATATCCCCATTCTCTTCCTGTGCGTTTCTAACCATTCTACATAATCCACTCATCTTCAGAACAACAGTCGGCAGAGTGGTATGTGTTAGTGCTGTAAAGTCAACACACATGCAGAGAATGTGGGGATATATTCTTGTACACCTTTCTTTCATCACAAGCAGTGCAATTTGTATGCCCATAGGCTAGAGAGTGCATTTTTTTATTTTCATGTTACGGTTATTCTGATTTCAAGGTGCGTAACAAAGCGTGTTTTAATTAATTTCTTAAGCAAGCCTCTTGCAGCAGGTGCCTCTCTTTTCTGAACTACGCTACATAATAGGCAATACAGTATCAAGCTCTTCGACACCTTCCGTCCAGAGTAATATACAGGTAGCTATGCCTTTGAACCACCATCTAACTGGAACTAATGCAGATTTCAGATCAATGCTTTTAAAATGAATTACATAGGTTTCTCATTCACATTGGAGATTTCACATTGTAGAAGCAAGTCTGACTTGTCAACTCCTTAGACTTTTTATGGATTTTAAGTCTTCATAAGCTGTTTTAAAGTCAAATGAAACGTAATAAAACATTTCAGGGAAAGTAAACAATCCATATCTAGTTACAGTGCAGTTGCATAAACAACCCCAGTGTGCTTTGCTTCATTCTGTAAATGTCTGAATGGCTCCCGGATCTATGTTGTATCCAGTTCAGGTATTTTTGTACAAATAAGGGACTGATATATTCTCTGTTTATTGGAAATTAGAATAAAATACATTGCTATAAACCAATTGGCTGGTCTTCAGTTGTCCTGTTGCCTGTCACCTGAATTGTTCTCCAGTCCACAATGACTTAATCTGTGAACGCAGGCCACATGACACGAGTCACTGAAATTGCAGCACTTCTCGCCACTCATTGTTCTCGCAGTGTGTTTTTGAATCGTGCTGTTGCTCCAGAGCTCTTTGTGGTGTGGTGCGGTCTACTCAATCAGCACGTGAGGATTAGCTTGGTCAGGTTGGAATGAGTCACACTCACCAACCTCTCCTACTGTAAATGTAATCTGCTCATTGCCAATTGGCTCCCTGTTCCTCAGAATTGATAGTTTCTGAGGTTTCTAGAAGTGCTGTGGAGCAGTGGTTCCCACACGTTTTAGCTCGAGATCTAAAAGAGACATCTGATGTCTCCCAGGGACCCAAACTAGTGAAAAAATATGATCATGTGAGCAAGATTTGAGTAGTTCTCTATTTGAAAATGTGTGTGAAATAGTGCTTTAACGGGGTTTAAAACCCTAACGGTTATTATGTTTACTCTGGCTTTTGCGTGCATCCCAGACAGATTTAAATGGCTTGATTCGGTATTTGATATAAATTTTATCAGACACACCACTCCTATAAGCCCATTCAACTTCAAACTGTTAACCTTGTTAAACCCAAGTTCCTAAGGATCAAGATTCTGATCTAGTGATCTCCCCTTAGACACAAACAAGTGAAAACCACTGCTGTGTAGATGGAGGACATTCGTTTTTATAGATGGGATTTCCCACCACCTAGTGGTGATCTTCAGAACGTCATGAACAAAGCTGGTACCTCACGGTCGGTGATGATGGTGTGAGTGAGGTAAACCCGGGTTTACTGAACTTATCACAAAATGTAAAACCTTCTAGATGCTTTAACTGCCACCATGGATTTTATAATATTTATGTATTTGTGTTAAATATATACACCTGCACTATCATGGTGGTCTGGTCATACTGTCGACTGTGTAAACCTGCTGTTGGGTATATGGATGGCTACCACTACTTACATCAAATAAATAAATTTTATTTGGTTTCTCCTCTGGCCCATATTCATAATTGCAACATGAGTAGTAACTAAATATGAACAGGATTAAATACATTCGGATCTGAGATCTGAATAGATATTTAATAGTAGGCAGGCAAGCATATGGAAAAACATAAAAGTTAAAGGACCACTTCACCACTTTTCAACCTATCTTCAATTAGTCCCCACTAATGTTTTTTTCTTTTTTCTACTCGGTCTGTGTCTCATAGGAGGGCTGTGGGCAGTTCAGAAACTGTCCTCCATGCGCATAATCGCTAGACAGATTTTTTTTTTTAAACAATATTTTTTTGAAAAAATATTTATATTTTTTCAAAGAAATATTGTTTAAAAAAAATTATAGTCTATAACCAGCTTTGGTCTGGACTCGAAACGTCCCGTGTCACACCCCCTCCACCGTAGACAGGTATGAAGTCATTTGAGTTCAAACGGGTAGGAATCATTACATAAGAGTCATGTGAAGACTAGTACGTAAAACGTTACATCAGACCAGTGCTGGACAGTGCGTATAAAAGGGGATGCAATCAGAGAATCAATCTCAGTCCGTATAAGACCTCACACCACTCAGTTCACACGGGTGTGATTTTTATCATCATGAGAACGATGGCTTCCACTTTCGCATTGGAACTTTTCAGGAAAAGAAAGCCTGCAGTTTTATTAGCATTGGATTCCCCATTGATGGATGTGCATGGAGGAAGGTTTCCTGACTGCCTACAGCCCTCCTATGAGACAGACTGAGTAGAAAAAAATTGTGCTGTTTTATCATGAACATTAGTGAGGATCAATTATATGAAGGCAGGTTGAAAAGTGGTGAAGTGGTCCTTTAAATTGTAAATTATAGACCTCTGAAGTCTACTATCAGTTTGACTAGCCGGTGTGTAATCGTGTAGGCAGGAGACTCCCACACACTAAAACACTTGTGAGAACAGAAATGCCTTGTCAACCCTTCAAATTTACACAAATCACAACTCCTGAGGATGTATTGTGCATGCTTTTCATATCTTGCCACAGAAGTTGCTTGTAAATGTATCCGTTTAGATATTCAATCATAATATACATTGCAACTGATTTAAATTATGATTAGAATGCAATTAAGGTAATCAGGAGTGGCAATATACCGGTACTGCAAATGCTTTCTATGAAGTGCCCAACTAAGAATGTCACTTCAAAACATTGTGCTTTGAATAACCTAACAAAACCAGTTTGGCATCTTTGATTTCAGTTCATTTCAAAGTGAGATTTTATCAAGCTTTACATGCAAACATAGCTGAGGAATTTTCAAATACTGGATTTCTAGTACTTGGTGTGATGAGGCCTCCTAGTGGTTACAAGTGCAGGATTTTTTTTTTCAAAACTACTGTAATAAAGTGACCATCTTTGGGGTAATATACCATTAGAAAAGATGTCTAGTCTCGAGAGCTCAAGTAAAACATTTCCTTTCAGTTCTTAGAAGGCCACCAAAAATGTGCTCGGAACACAGCTGTTAAAACACTGTTCATTTCCCTCTGTCATGTTCTAGGTTTATGCAGTCAAAACTAAAAAGTAGACAAGTACAACATGCGGTTAAGGTATTACATCTTTTAATTTTTCGCAGAACAAAAAAAAAAGAAAATCTTACAGACAAGCCTGAACTCAGGCAACAGAACCTTGCAGTCCACTCCATGCAGCGTGCAATGTGGCACATGAGCAGAACCCAGCAGAACCCTCAGGACAGTCTGATAATGGAATGTTCCATTCCCCATGTTCACATCTACCAGTCCCAACATTTTACATTGTGCAACAGGGTACTTTAGGAAATGCGTTGGTCACCATGAACTTGTTTTTTTAAGTAATATACAGCAAAAATTTAAACTTCTTTTCTAAAACTTGCAGAGTAAAGCTCTAGACAAGAGAGCAAACACTGGTCCACTGGACGACATGTTGTACAATATGTGTCTTTTTTTTATAACCAATAACATAGTTTTCTCCCTGGGTTTTTAACTAGGGAAAAATAAACCGGTACAATTCAATTGGAAAAAAAAGGTTAGGCTAAAGGGGACTGAGGTGGTGCTTAATCCACTTCTTCCATACGAGATGCATCCTCATCGTCACCCTCTAGTGGTGGGATCACGTCTGGCGCGGCTGCTGTACTGGCCTCCTCCACTGGCACATCGTCGTCGTCGATACCTACAGGTTAATAAAGCAAGAAGAAATCGCATGCATTGATTAGAAAAGGCAACCAAACTCGACAAATCTGCATTCATCACCACAATCTAGTAGCGTGGAATACACTAGGTAAAGCACACATCTTTATTGTATACATTACATCTCTAAATTCCAGGAATCTGAATATCTCGGGTCAGTCTCAATATGTCCAAGTATGGAGACTGCTGGCATCATAATACCGACAGACTTGTTCCCCCCCCCCCTCCAGTGAAGCAGTGCTTACCCAAACCAAGCTTGATCATCCTGTAGATGCGGTTGGAGTGTGTCTGAGGGTCGTCCAGAGAGAAGCCCGATGACAGCAGGGCGGTCTCGAACAGCAGGATGACCAGGTCTTTGACGGCCTTGTCGTTCTTGTCGACGTCAGCCTTCTGCCTGAGGGTCTCCACGATGGGGTGGTCTGGGTTGATCTCCAAGTGCTTCTTGGCCATCATGTAGCCCATGGTGGAGTTGTCTCTAAGTGCCTGGGCCTTCATGATCCTCTCCATGTTCGCCGTCCAGCCGTAGGTGCTGGTCACGATGCAGCAAGGGGACGAGACCAGTCTGTTGGACACGGTCACCTGGGAGAACAAGGCGAGACGTTTACAAGAGGGAATACACTTTGTGCTCCAGATTGTCTTTTGTACTACAGGCCAAAGTGTTTGTAAGTCAAGCAGATACGGGCAACTTAATCATGCTGGTTGGCTGTTAGATCTCAAACCTTACCCGATTAAAGTGACAAAAAGCTACCGTACATGCTTGTATACTTTGAACTTGCCAATTCCGCACTCACTAAGTTTAAGGCATCTAATATGGTTCTATGAAATAAATTCTGATTTCTGTAGCGCTGCAAAAATTGATTCTCTTTGAGATTATTCTATCAATTATCGAGAAGCGGGTTTAATTAACCACTTAACCATTATTTTACACATGCAAGTTTAGAGATTGGCTTTTTGTTCTGTAAAGCTAAAATAGGCAATGAGTATTCAAATAAAATCTGTTTACTCCTACATTTCTGCAAAAATGTCCAAATTACTTTGGCTTAACTGATTCCACAAGCCATTAGTTTTGCACAACAGACTCACCAGATGCAAGTTTAAACAAAAAACACCCCACACATTTTGTTAGAATGTCATGACAAACCATACATTTTCACTTCCACAATTTCTTGTCTTCTATAACTTTGCTACATGTATCTCAGACACACACACACAAAGTCCTGGGAACACACTAGTCACAGCAGGATTGCTTCTCACAAACCTACGGTATAGCCAGGGTGCGCGCACACACAAACACCATTCATTTGAGTCTATATTGGGGATGCTCAAAGCTACACCAACAACTCACCCATATAATTTTATTTTAGGACGAATTATGGCACCTGTTACCAATAAAGAACAAAACAAAAGGGGGGGAGAAATAAACTTTTAAACTGCAGTACTGAATTCAGAGAACCAGACCCCAAGAAGGAGAAATGTAACAAGTAATAAAAACAAATTAGAGACAGACTATATGCAGCCGATCTTTCAACCTTTCCGTCTTATATAATTTATTTGGTCAAAACTTCAAGTTGTAAGCTTGACTTAGCTTGTAGATCAGCCATTAGGGATTTGACATTTTAAGCCTTTAAAATTGTTAGAACTCTTTTTCAAAGCATCGGTCAAAAGCTGTATTTCAACTCCAATCTAAAATTAATGGCTTCTCATACGATCACCGACCTTCTCCACTTTCTTGTCGAGGATCTCCTTCATGAGTTTGCAGAGGTTCTCAAACTTGGTCTTGTCGTCGTCCATTTTCTTCTTCTCCTCCTCGTCCTCAGGCAGCTCCAGACCCTCCTTGGTGACGGAGACCAGGGTCTTGCCGTCAAACTCCTTGAGCTGCTGGACGCAGTACTCGTCGATGGGTTCCGTCATGTACAACACCTCGAAGCCGCGCTTGCGCACACGCTCCACAAAGGCAGAGTTGGCCACCTGGTCCTTGCTCTCACCTTGATGAAAAAAAAGAAATATATAAATAAAATAAAGTATAATTAACCACCACGTTTGCAAAAAACAATTGTGTGACTGTATGCATATTATTCCCCCCCCCACTCTTACATAAGTTCAGCTGAAAAACAATGTTTATGTCAAAGCTGACCAAAAGGCAAAGACTAACCAGTGATGTAATAGATGGACTTCTGGTTTTCCTTCATGCGACTGAGGTACTCTGAGAGGGAGGACATCTCGTCACCAGACTGAGAGGTATGGTAGCGTAGCAGCTCGGACAGCTTCTTGCGGTTTTGAGAGTCCTCGTGGATGCCCAGCTAAGAAGAAAATGATCGATGAATACACAGGAATTTTAGGCCAAGACTTATTCACCATGTTCCTTTAGCTGAATTAGCCATTAAAAAAAAAAACGTGTACCGGTAGGTGCCCCCAATAGATCATATAATTTGCTCGAGTTGGAAACTTGGAATTAATTTGATGACAAAAGCCAGGATTGATATGGGAAGACATTGATTGCAGAAAGATGCATTTTAACATAATTTTACCTTCAGATTTTTGGAGAAGCCATCGTAGAATTTCTTGTAGTTCTCCTTGTCCTCAGCCAGTTCACCGAAGAGCTCCAGGCATTTCTTGACGATGTTCTTGCGGATCACCTTGAGGATCTTGCTCTGTTGTAGCATCTCTCTGGAGATGTTGAGGGGCAGGTCTTCAGAATCCACCACACCACGTACAAAGTCTGGAGTGGAGAGAACACCACAAGGCTCATTAATTACACCAAATAAAGAGTAAGACATCTTCTGAACAATTCTGCACCCGAAATGTGACAAGAGGAACCACCAATTGTTTTGCTCAGTTTCAAATCACAGAATTAATAGACTGCCTCGTCACCAACACACCTGCTCTAAACAAGAACCGGGTGTGCGGAAGTCCTCTCTTCAAAACAGAATTAAAAAGGAAAGAAAGAAAGAAAAGAAACGTCACTTGAGTTTTGAGGGTAGCTGGACCCTCCAACGTCTGGCTTTAGGAATTATATGGCAACCATGTTGACTTTAGATTGTTTAGAGCAGAGACAGCCATGTCCAGTCTATGGACATTTAAATCACTTTACAAATGTCCAGGTACCCCTCAGCCCTCACTTCACACAAGTGATTGTTGATTCTTTTAGAGATAGATAATCCACTTACTCAGGTACTCGGGAATGAGCTCCTCACAGCTGTCCATGATGAAGACCCTCCTGACGTACAGCTTGATGTTGTTCTTCTTTTTCTTGTTCTCGAAGAGGTCGAATGGTGCACGGCGGGGGATGAACAACAGGGCGCGGAACTCCAGCTGGCCCTCCACAGAGAAGTGCTATAAGGGGACGGGACATATTAAAGATTAAAATATAGAATAAAGAGAAAGAGAGAGAGAGAGAATGAGGTCATGAAGTTAGTTGGTGTGAGAGAAGAGGAGGCAGAGGACAGGGTGAGATGGAGGCAATGATTTGCTATGGCGACCCCTGAAGGGAAAAGCAAATAAAGAAGCATCGTCAAATTACCTTGACAGCCAGGTGGTCCTCCCAGTCATTGGTCAGACTCTTGTAGAACTCTCCGTATTCCTCGTTGGTGATGTCGTCGGGGTTCCTGGTCCAGATGGGCTTGGTCTTGTTCAGCTCCTCCTGGTCGATGTACTTCTCCTTGATCTTCTTTTTCTTCTTCTTGTCCTTGTCCTTCGAGTCTTCCTCGTCGTCCGAGCCTACATCCTCGATCTTGGGCTTGTCTTCGCCGTCTTCCTTCTCCTCTTTCTCGGCCTTCTCCTCCTTCTCCTCCTCGGCCTCGTCGTCGCTGATCTCCTTGTCGCGCTCCTTCTCCACCTGCACGGCGAGAAGTGAGGAGACATTCAGCGTCTCATCTGTATTGCATTTGGCAAGTGTTCTGTTGCCGACCAACATTAGCTCACCGTCGGCTGTGCCATTTTAGTCAGATACTCACAAACAAGGTGATGGGGTAACCGATGAACTGAGAGTGCTTCTTTACAACCTCCTTGATCTTCTTCTCCTCTACGTACTCCGTCTGGTCGTCCTTCAGGTGCAGGATCACTCTTGTTCCACGGCCCATGGGCTCACCTGAGGACAGAGTTGAAAACCACTTAGGAGGATATTTTACATCAGCAAACTGATGCCTTGCAGATTTGCAGTAGCCCTTCCAGATATGTAATAAATTATAAACGGAAATGATTCCTTACATTACAGCATGGCTCTGTAGGAGGCCAATGAGAGCTAATCTTGCCAACTGCCAGACCTCACAATTGATGTCAAGCCGGCCTCAAAGTACTCGGGTACAGCACTAGTCTCTTAAAATGAATTAATAGAATTCACTTCCTTGGCCTACTGGCAGAATGCGCAAGAAACTTGGCACCGGTCAGTCCAGAGTAGTTCGATAGATTAGCTGCAGACTAATACGCTTTTAGATGGTGTGCCCTCTTTAGGTGCCACGCTGTAAAAATAAACCAAACATACAAGATACGTACCGGTGTCAACCTTGACTGTAAATGAGCCCCCGGCAGATGATTCCCAGATGTACTGTTCGTCATCGTTGTGCTTAGTGATGACTGTCACCTTCTCGGCCACCAGGTAAGCAGAGTAGAAACCCACACCAAACTGACCAATCATGGAGATGTCAGCTCCAGCCTAGAAGAGACAAAAATACCATCGTTCCCCAGTGAATAATGATGATGATGCATAACCTTTAAGTTGTACTGCAAGGCATATTCTACACTAGCTTTTTAATTACTGCAAATAAAATGGCCTTCTGGGTTTATGTCTCGTTTGCTACTCTGACGTACCTGTAGGGCCTCCATGAAGGCCTTGGTGCCAGATTTGGCGATGGTACCCAGGTTGTTGATCAGGTCAGCTTTGGTCATACCAATACCGGTGTCGATGAGGGTCAGCGTGCGATCGACTGTGTTGGGGATCACGTCGATCTTCAGGTCCTTGCCACTGTCCATCTTGGTGGGGTCTGTGAGACTTTCATAGCGGATTTTGTCCAAAGCCTAAAAAGACAGAATTCCAAATAAGAGTAAAATATTAATATTCATAAACATGTTGCCGCTTTGTTTTCCAGTGTATGATATCGATCTGTGCATTACAATCACAGTAGTATATACAGAATTAACAGATGACCTTGCCAGTCCATTGGCTAAAAAATATATAATAATACAAATAGACATGCAATACTTACATCAGAGGCATTGGAAATCAACTCCCTAAGGAAGATCTCCTTGTTGGAATAGAAGGTGTTAATAATCAGGGACATCAGCTGAGCGATCTCTGCCTGGAAGGCAAAGGTCTCAGCCTCCTCCTCTTGGCGCATTTCTTCAGGCATCTAGATTTCAGAAGACAATGATTTAGTTGTAATCTGAGCCACACCGATATATATGTATATATATGCTGTTAATTATTAATATAGATCGGATTATTAAATAATACTTCAGTCTGTTGAGTGAATTCCAGTTTAGAAAATGTTTTAATAGTTTAATCTGACTAGAGCAGTGGTTTTCAACCAGTGGTCCTTGAGGTTTCAGGTGGTCCTCAGCCAAGTGGACGCTTCTAGATCTTTAACTTTTGAGAGAGCAACATTTGTTACGCTCTCAGAAGTTACTTTGTTCAAGATCTGCAACACTTTTGTTCAAGAGCAGCAATACGGTTGTAATTAGTGCAAAAATAGATCATATCCAATGATAAAACATTATTTTAGATGATTTAATGTCATCAAATAGTGGTCCGTGGCTCAAATGACTAATAATGGACCTTGATATGAAAAAGGGTTGAAAACCACTGGATTAGACGAGCAACATTGTGTGTGGGATGGATGAACAAAATCTTCTCCACGCCCCATTACGCAATCTTGGCTGCACTCCCATAAGCATCCACTATCAGCGGAAGTAAAGCCAAGCAACTGACTAACCAACATGGCGTCGTCTACACACCGACGGTGATACAGACAATGGATGCCGAAAGCACGTGTTTGTTGGCCGGGTTCAGGGTCGGGTGAACAATATACAAAACGAAGTCATTTCTGATGATCGGGTTTTTGGTGCAGGTTTGTAGTCGACTTTGTACTGTAGCCGTGCATACCCAGATCGAGGCGTCCTCCGAAGAGAGGCCAGACGTGGGGATTTAAACCGCTCTCAAAACTCAACTGAGTGCCAAAAACAGAAAAATAACCTGATCTACATAGCTCACGTCGGGGTCGCACTGCACGACGTCGTGAGCTTGTAGATCAGCCACTTTCAGGCCGGGACACCGTACGTCGTATGACAAGAGTATGATGAAGGCACAACGACTTTGTCCCGACGCGAGACAAGACGTTTGTAGTAGTGCGATGGTGGTAGTTTGTAAGTCGATATTCACACGACACTAATATGTTCTCTGGTCAAGAACATGGCGTTTTTAGTCACGTACAAAGCACAAAAAAACTGCGATGCTGACGGTACGACAAGGCCACATGTATGTAGGACGAGAAATTGGCCCATTATAAAGAAGCCTCACTCACGGGGGCCATTTTATTACACATTTCTGACAAGTCTGTAACGGTGATGTGATCAAACATGGAGGTCAAATGTGCATTTGAAGTGGCTAAATGGAGGGGTTGTAGGGCTGTCAAGTGTCACCCATCTCTCTTCCCATCTCTCTTCTGCCGTGCTTGCTTGCCGCAAGACAACACTGGCGTGCGTTGGCCTTCTATGCACATTGCGGCACCATCATGCCAATTCATTTGATTCGGATGATGATAGTTGGGCCAGTCACCATTTGAAGACTAAATGTAAAAATTGTAATTTTTTAAAGTGTTATTTTGATGCTGGCTGTCGTTAAACACGATGCGGTCATGATCATTGTGGACTGGCCTAGTGTGATCCCAAAAAACAGATTTCCTTGCCTCGAGGCTCGTCCGTCCTGATTTATAACGATAAACACACGCAAATATCAAACGCATACAAAATATGTCCTCTTTTTACAAAGCCACACAGTCATCCAACGTACCTTGTAAAACGTTCCGTTGACTTATTTCTTGAATAAAACGCCACCAATTTGATAAGTCCCCTCTGCTCTCTGACGCAGGGAAATTGAAAGGGACTTCCTCCTAAAAAGACGGATATCTTTATAGGCCGTGCGTTTTTCTCAATGTGCATATCCATCCGCGCGCATCTCCACAGTCCACACACACACTGTACTGTATGTACCATTCATTCCACCTGCAGCCAGTCTGACTGGGATCTACTCGCTCTGCAGTCTGCTGCACATCCGCTCTAGAGCGGATACGGAAAGGCATGTCAAGTCAATTTTATTTATATAGCACATTTAAAAACAACAGTTGAGCCCAAGTGCTTTCCAGGAGAACATGTAGACCGTAGTCTATCCACAGTACAATAATAGAACATGTAAAGTAATACAATAATAAAACAAGCAAGCAACAAAAATTAACAACAAAAACAATGCATGCCATCATTGCCATGTGTATTTAAATGACCACCGGATACAGTATGCAACGGGTCGGAGAACCGACCGAGGAATAATCTAGAAACCAGTGTATGTAGTCAAGTCAGTGTGTCTGTGGAAAACCAGCACTGAAAGAAACTTGAAAGAATGTATGAATATAACAAGACCAAAATGTTGGTGGGGGGAACTAACAAGTGGTTTATGCTGACGTTTTTGGTCAGTTTTGTTTTGAATATGATGACCTATACTAGTCTTACATTCTTTTATTTTTTGGATTTTGGTCAAACCTTCAAAGTCCGTCTGGACTACTCACTGTCATAAAGTTGGATAAATATGGTGTTTCGCAATAGATAACATTCTTAACAAACTATTGCGCCCACAATGTTTAATCTGTGGTAAAAAATTAGTAGATGGTGTGGGGGTCCTTTTTAACCCGGCGGAATAATATGTTCAGACAAGCCGGGTGTACTGCGTTCCTTCCAGCACTTTCCATGAAAAACCCGCCTAAAAGTGACGTCACTGACTTGTCATTTACAGCCCAGCCTCTCACAACAAACAGCTCCAGAGAGGCAGCAACACGGCACAGCAGCTGTCATATACATTGTACAAAATACTATAGCAACCAAACCGCAACTGAAAACAACAAACCTGTGGAAAACAAAAGCATATAACCATTGTAATGGGGAAAAAAATAAATTAATAAAGAAATACAAAATCATTGAACACTGAACAGTAGCCTGACAAGTTCATTCAACAAAGTGATGCACTTGCAACATGCACAAAGTATCTTTAGGACCTTTAGCCTAGATTGATTGATTGATTGATTTAAGTATGCAGAAGGGCAGGCATGCGGCAGCAGGAGCAGGCTACATTTCAAAATGAAAGTACAAGTCAATACAAAAACTGTTAAAGGACCACTTCACCACTTGTGGATACAAAACACAAATACAAAAATACAAAATACAAAATACAAAACACAAATACAAAACGCAAATCTGAACTGGTGGATACAAAATACAAATGTGAACCTGTGACTTCACTGGCGTGAGTTGCACATCTGAACGTGTGGATACAAAACGATAAAACGATATGATAAAACAGCACAATTTTTTCTACTCAGTCTGTGTCTCATAGGAGGGCTGTGGGCAATTCAGAAACCGTCCTCCATGCGCATCATCGATGGGGAATCCATGCTAATAGAAACTGCAGGCTTTCTTTTCCTGAAAAGTTCCAATGCGAAAATGGAAGCCATCGTTCTCATGATAATAAAAATATAAATATTTTTTCAAAAAAATATTGTTAAAGAAAAGGGAAAAAAAATGATGATGCACATGGAGGACGGTTTCTGAACTGCCCACAGCCCTCCTATGAGACACAGACCGAATTGAAAGAAATAGTGGTATTTTATCATGTGTATCATTAGTGAGGACCAATTATATGAAGATAGGTTGAAAAGTGGTGAAGTGGTCCTTGAACTTTGTGGGCGATCCATGATTAAGCACTCACACTTGTTTACAACAGTGTCCACCATTTTCAAGAACATTGTACAAATATACACTTATATTTAAAAAAAACACAAAACAGGAAATTGATTTATCATATAAAGAAAGTAAAAAAAGGGAAAAACATGCAGTAGGGGTGGGGGAGCTCAGACTTAATTTACAGGGGCCAGTTTCGAATTTCTGCCATCAATAGGTATACTCTTTAAAAATAGCACAGATGAACATATCATTTTTTCTTTTTTTATCCCCACCCCTCCCCCCTATAGTTATCATCATTTTTTTTCTTTCGGGACTGTAATGATCTGAAAGGGCGACCATCTCTAAGGCCTCTGGAAGTCTCCATATGGGTGGTGGGTGATAATCCATTGTGAGTCGCAGGCGCGCAGAACACAAGTCAGACACACGCAGTGGATATGTACAGACAAGCATTCTGAAGGTTTATTACACACACACAGGGAATATATACAGCAGTGACCTTGCTAGTAGATAATGAGAACAGAATAGGCAGTGTATCCCATATCATTGTAGTGTCGTTCAGACAGCCTCTCTGATACATCCTGTCATGGCCCTGGCCATCAATATGCTTATGCATGCTTATGCAGATAAATCATAACAAGTACGAGAGCGGTTTTGAAGGAGTCAAGGGATTCACATGTCTTAATGGCTGTTGCTAGGGCGTCCCACATTTTAGTGGCATAGGAGCGAAAAGCTCTCTGTCTACCGAGAAATCTTCGTTTCTACTCTCACCGATGGTCATGAAGTGTGGGTCATGACCGAAAGAATATGGGTGAGAAGTTCAGTCACGCGGGAGAGACTTTGAGTAGAGCCGCTGCTTCTTCACCTGGAAAGGAGCCAGCTTAGGTGGTTCGGGCATCTGGTTAGGATGCCTCTCGAGCATCTCCCTAGGGATGTCCTCGATGCACGTCCCACTGGGAGGAGACCCCAGGGGCAGATCAAGGCGCAGATGGAGGGATTACATTGACTCACTGGCCTTGGAGCGTCTCGATCCCCCAGGAGGAAGTCGCTGATGTTGCTCGGGAGAGGGAAGTCTGGAGCTCTAGGTGTACTTGAGCGGGTGACAACTTGTGTTTTTGGCTCACAAGTGACCTCACGTCCTGCCATTTTCACTGGCGGTGGATGGCGAGGGCGAGCGTTTCCGGAAAGCTGGCCATCGCCGAAAATAAACGCCGGACGAGAGCTTAAAGTCCCTCCACCAGCCGAAAACACAAGTTGTCACCTGCTCAAGTGTGGATAGGGTGTCTCTGGGGGAGCTGTTGCCCCCGCGACCCCGACGGATAAGCGGTTGAAGATGGATGGAGGAGCGAAATGAATTGAATCCCTTGTTTGAATCTGAATGATGATGATTGATGAATGCTGTTTACATTTCTATCTCAAAGTATTCATCCAAGAGAGGGCATACACAAATCTAGAGAAAGGTGGGAGTCAGATTTAAATATTAGTATCGATGAAGGTTTATGGTCTGATTTATGTCGTGACAGTCTCTCTGCTACTGTTAATTTAATTTCCTCCACCAACTTTATTATACTCCTCAAAAGTTGCATAGATACAAACCTGACATCTCAGATTTATGTTTTAGGTGTGGTGCGGAAGAAGGCTCATTTCTGCACTGTACATGGAAATGTATAAAAGTTAAAACATTCTGGCATGATATCTGTGATACACTGGCCAAAATTATAGACGTTCCCTTCCCGTTGGACCCCGAGCTCTGCCTCTTAGGAAACTTCACTGCAATCAGTGCAAATGTAAGAAGACACAAAATAAAATGTATAGAGGTTGCACTTGGGGTTGCTAGGAAATGTATTGCGATAACATAGAAGTCTGAGTCCCCCCTACCTATCGCAAGATGGTTTTCAGAAATGAATAGTTGTGTTCCTCTTGAGAAGATTACTTATCTTTTGAGAAGTCCAAAAGGGTTTGAAACGTTTTTGAAGACTTGGCAACCTTGCTTGAATTTTATGGAGAAATTGTCTTTACCTGTAGCAGACATGTTATAGGTGTTCAACTATTTTCTACTGGTCTAGATC
>OOFJ01114708.1:0-12535 GCA_900323375.1 Benthosema glaciale
GCTGTGGATCCCTTTTTCTTCACCAGCTGAGGAAGTAAACAACAGCGAAGTCAAGTGGAGAATGCTTTTGTCCCTGATGATAGCGTAGGCTCGAAGCTCTTCTAATTACACTACAAAACACCACATCGACTTCTCTTCGCACCACCACCATTCCTCTTCCCCTCCTCATCCTAAACTCTCATTCTTTCTCCTCCCTGGGTCTCCAGCGCAATCTCCTCACATCTGTGCAGAATTTTTAACAGTGGTGAAACACAAGCAGCAAAAGCACTCTCGCCCACTTCTCCTGCTGGAGTCTCCAGCTCCACATTGTCTTACCCTTCTGTCACCAAGTGAGTAAAACTAGGGAAATACCAACCATCGTTAGCATTTACCAGTTTTTATTTTAATTTAAAAAACAAATCTAATAGTCTAGTAATTTGTGTTTCTTTGGATTGCAAGGGCAGCTGAGCTGCAGGACTGAAATATTTATTTATATTTTTATTTTATTTGAAAAAGGCAACCGTGAGGAGATGTTATCTCATAAATATACAGCATTCATCAAGTCAAGAAATATTTAGCAATGCTCTGGAACAGTCAGGGTCTGGGGATCATCATTTTTAAAATTCTACTCACAACTTGTGGACTGCAACCATTGCAAGAGAAATATCAAGGAGGAACTGAGGCAAAAACGTTCGACGCACGGGAGCCACTGGAGGCATTTGCTGGAAGTTTGATGGAATGCATTGCCGTCAATGAGAGCCAGCTGAAAAAGCTTACACACACACATACAGTATGTATGTACTTTTGTAAAACATTTTTGCACAAATCGGTACACAGTATCTCTAGTCTTGTGATCAAGACGGATCTGTCTGATATTTCATATTCCATCGTAATTGCCTAATTTGCATTGGCTTACAAAATTTGCAGGATTGGTCCGTTTAAAAAAATGCCTCAAATCATGAACGTATTGTGCGATTTCTGTGGGATTTTGCACCGCATTCCCACTAGACAGAGGAAAAAATGCCTCCCTTTTCAACCCTGTTATCGCCCTGCTGGTGGCGCCAGTGATTTTTGCAAAACACACTTTTGGGACAAAAAGCCTCAATGAAATCCCTAGCAAGAACTGGCAACCTTTTCACATTGGCCCATTATAGTGCCACCAAGGGGCCACCTACCTGACCTCGCGGAGACCTGTGCTCTGAGGAGCACTTTTTCTAGTTTTGATTGGTTTGATACGATATTGCATTTTAAGGCTAACATCGGTCGATAATTGTCCATCCCTAGCCTAACCTTTGAGGTACACACTGCTTTGAGGCAAAAATAGATGATCATATGGAAGAGCCCGGCTTGAAAGAATAAATAGCATTCATTACTGTACAAATGTACATTTGTCTGTCTTCCAACACTTCCTGCCTGCTGTGCTCTCGGACCGTCGCACACGTACTGTACCGCCATGAAAAGTTGAAGTTTATGAATTCCTGGACAGGCACTTGTGTGAGCGTCTCCATGAGCCCATAGGCAGCCAAATACTTATAAGTGTTATCGCTAAAGTTTATTCCCCCACCCAACCGGTGCCCTGGGGTGTCGTTCTGGCCTTAGTTCTAGACATAACTGTGCCTCATAGTAGCCGCGCCAGAAGGCAGAGCTATCATGGCCGCCTTAGTTATTGCACGGGTAGAAATAGAGCGTGACTCTGGGGCCTTGGTAGAGAGTATCCTGTGGCACAGAATCAAAGGCATTTGAGTCTTCATCCATCTGCCTTTTTTCACTGTAAAGGTTTGGGGCAAGGTGCTTGTGGAGAGACAGGCACGTGCAGTTGTGTGCTGTGGATGAGGGCTTCAAAGAGAGACAAGTAAAAAGCATGAACACCAACCCCCCACCATAACCACCAACCTTTTCCACGGAGCTACTATTTCTCTCCCTATATGCTGCTGCGCTTCCGCCTCTGACTGGCTACTCCACCCCAAAACATACACGCATGCACGCACGCACGCACGCACGGACGCACAGACAGACATAATACTACTGGTATAAATACATCAATTACATTAATTAATCATGATAGCCTTGATACAAGTCTGGCATGTAGAATATGCTGTAAATCTGTGAGCCTTGAATATGATTATTATTTTGTATTTACATTGATTAACTAATCCACTTCCAAGACCTAATGAAAAACGCAATATATTTCAATTAAATGCATTCACAATCAGCCAAATAGCGCAGATTATGCGGGGTCCATAATCACATAATTCAGCACGAAATATGCAAGCTTGCATGATTTCTGATTTCATTGACACACTTCGACTCAGAATGACCATTAACCATTTATTGCAAAGCTATTGCATGATAGTATGGCGGTGTGGCTCTGCTCATGAGATATATCAGATTACCTGTGTACCGAGACACAGCTCTGATATATCACATTTGATATCTCAGATTATCTGTGCACTGAGACACAGTTCTGATATCAACAACCCCCAGAGCAGAGCATAACATAAGACATTACATCAACAACATAATGCATTCCATATACCACATAGATACTGAAAATATCACATGATCATAATACAGTCCATAAAACACATTATAAACACAGATATCCATAACAGAACTAGATACCACATAACAACAGAGTCAGCTAGCATGAAGACTGAGCACAGAGTAGTGACTGCTTGATTGAATGTGGGTGTGAGTGAGTTAGCTGGCAGCCAATGAGTCAGGGGAGTTGACATGGAGAGTTACTGCTGATTTAAAGGAACAGAATGAATTACTCATAGGGGATTATATAATAAACCTTCTGCCCCCCTTGCCTCAATGAACTATCACTGCGCTTGATTTCATAAACCCCGCATTTTCTGCATCACCCATTCGTTCGGATTCCTGTTCCTAAATTTAAATCACTTTTATGTCCATTGCCTTATTTCCCTCCTGCTTCTCTTTCAACTAATTACTCATCTAACTGTCTTGCATTAGCTCTGTTTGATTCTCTCACCCACATTACGCAATTCTCCCTCACTCTCTCACTGGCAATACTGTTTGATTATCACCCTCTCTTACCCGTTAATTCAGTTTTATTTCCCTCTCTCTCCTCTCACGTTCTCAGTTTGATTCTCTCTCACTCTCGTTACCTCGGATTATCTCTCTCCTCTCTGTCTCTCTTGCATTTCCAGATTCTATCTCTCCCTCACAATTCCTTATTTTGATTCTCTCGCTCTCTCACCCACGTCACCTCTGTCAATAAATCACCTTAACAGCAGCAAGACGTTTTCTCTGGATTTGTTTGAAACGCGTCATACAATTCCTGCCGACAGCTCAGCCTCATAGCACTACTTTAGTTTGGTTTGATTTTTAGAAGTAGTCGCAACAACACTCGCATTACGTACGATGCTCTCTCCCCCCCTCACTGACGTACGTACGTTACCTCTCATATTCTCTCTCTCTCTCCCTCCTTCCCTCAAGTTACGTTGGTTTGATTCTCTCTTTACCTCTCACTGACGCAGGTTATTTCTCCTCCAGGAGCCAATGTTGCTGTGATTGATCCTCTCATCTGTTCAGCATTAGAGTGCCGGAGGAACAGAGCGTAGTATTAACAACACCAATAAAACTGATGATGGTAATAAAGAAGCACACTGGCATTATCAGTGCCGTTCATAATATAACTGATGGAGAGAAACATATTGGGCAGATCTCATACTCTCATCTTCTGACATACGAACATGCACACAGGCCAAATAAGTCAAATCTATTTAAGAAGGCAATGTATGCGATAACAAACCGATAACTTTCTAATACACCGTGTTTCACTTTCATAGGGAAACGCATTACTTCGGCTCGCCGACCACGTTGAGGCTCTGAAAATGTACCTCTCTGCTTCAAGGTAAAAAGAAAATCCTGTCAAAAATGTTTTAGTAAAATATATAATATATATATATTGTATGTATTCAGTTGATACTCAATGTCTTACCAAATTCAGGTCGTAATCAATAGAGTTCTTCACAACCAGGGTTTTCCCACATGCCAGCCATCTAAATGTATCTTGTTTCATTGAAGGTACTGATCATCTTGTATTTAGTGATAACAAGTGAAACCATAATGAAAATAACCGTTTACTCCAAGCCTGTGTACAACTAAGATTAAGCACAAGTTTGACATAGAACTGGAAAAGTATACACCTCAGAGCACAGGTTTCCAGCAGACCAGGTTGCCTACCCAGGATAACCAAACAATCTAAACAATAACATACAACAAACGGCATAAAACCTTTCATTGTTGATTAGTCCAATAGTTAGCTGTTCACAGACAGACGAACAGGCAGGGGATTCTAAAGTACTACTCTTTTCACTTTGGATCACTGAACTCAGAGTATAATATTAATAAGCTGTACCCTACAGGCATAAACAAGTACCCAGTGACACTGTGTTCATACTAAATAGAATCCTCTCAAATTAATGCTGTAGTGCAGTTAGTGCATGGTTTGATAGCAAGAGCATTTTGAAAAAGAATTGACAGACTTAAATTAGTGTTTGTTGCAAAAAGACAAAGAGCTATACAGTATTTACTGTATATATACTGTAAAATGACTCTTAATCTAACACTAATGGCAAATTTAATTTTACTGCTAGTTATTATTATAATGGTTACCAAGTTATCACTGAGCACTTCATGAAAACACTTTTCAGCAACAGAAAATAGTGGGGGAAGAATGCACTGCACTACTAGGAGTTGAAACCTTTTTTAATAGATCTGCATTAGAACACTTCACTTTAGCCTTGTAAGAGGGAGAGTAGCCAGTGGCATAAATATGGTGCAAGGCAGTGCAACCGTTTCGCTGCACCGGGGCCCACACGCCATGGGGGCCCATGAAGGAAGAAGAATAAAATAAAATAAACGCCAAGGCGAGTGTGCAAGGTTGACTCAGTCACATGAAGACACCCAGGTAAAGCAATCCGTCACTCTGCAAGTTTTCCACCTGTCCAAAGTCATTTCTGATAGCCTGCAGGCTGCCTGGGGCCTATCACCATGATGTTACGCCTGTGAGAGTAGCCGACTGATACAAAAAACAATAAACCACTTTGACCTCTTTTTTTTGCAGTACTGACGCAATAATGAGACCTGAAGTAAGACCTCCTGTGAGGTGGGTTTAAGGTTTTGTTATTTACTTTATGTTATTTACTTACTTATGTGTTATGTTATAAATCAGTCATGAAACTGATTTGTCTAAACAGGACCTAAGTGATCATCTACTGTTCAAACATGGCAGAGCTACATATACTGTAATAAGGATAGACTAAATGCCTTTTTTCCACCATATAATGTGTGTGTATCCATTCCACTCTTCCCGTATTATAAAATTATTGTAGTTCTGCCCTGCAGGTAGGTAGAGAGTACCAGCGCCACACAGCACTCAGATTGATTTGGCCAATAATTCCATGAGAAGCTCATTTAGGTGAGGGAACAACGCCTGAGCGCTCTCTCTCTCTCCCTCCCTTCCTCTCTCTCTCTCTCACCTACTGGCTGCTCTCCTTCACCATCTCTCCCTCCATTTATCACTAGCTTCATTTCTTCTAGGTCTGGAAAGCAGTCTAGGTGGTGGAAGGGATGGTACGTCAATCAATTAGATGTTAACGCCTGATTTATACTTAGTTGGGTGCCGGTGTCTTCCCAGTACCGAAAATAGCTGACCTACAAGCTCACAACGCAAAAATGTTTGGAGGTTGTAGATTAAGCTTACATCCTTCCAATGTGATGCTTATTATGGATCTCATACATAGAAAACCAACCAATCAAATAAGGCTACTGTAACGCACGTAGCCAAAAGCCGAAGGTTAGAAGTTACCAATGACCATCTTATGAAATATGAATGCATAGGTAATGTATAATTTGTGTGCCACCATGGGATCAGACTACCAGTTTTAATTAGAGTATAACAACATTGAATTGCAGCAATATAAGACTTCAGCACGTTGTTCTTCCATGTGACATTGTGAACACTTTTCCAGATTCAGAAATAAAATAAAACTTCTGAACATCTCTTTGATATTACCACTACCAGATACATTTAGAAGGACTTGGAAAAGATGCAAAAGATCTGCGTTGTTTTCGTATTACCTAGAGACCTCATTTATAAACACTGCGTTGAAGAAAAATTTATTATATTTTTCGCATGCATGAAATTCATATTCATCACCACCTGTTAGTAAGCGTCCCTTGATGAAACCCAGATATTCCAAAACACTGTGCTCATGCAAACTCATTCTTTTCATTAACAAAATATTTCCCAAATTAACCATATACGGAATCAAGCCTTCTGACTGAATACCACACATGTAGCCGAGGTTGAAAATGAGATTGGCATAGAGAACAAAGGAAAACTGACTATTAGACACAAGGTCAAAGTTTTAGTTTTAGGTGGAAATACAGCTGTACCGGCCTTAACTACAGCAAGAAGAGCAGGGTAGAAAACCTTTTAATGCCATTTCATTGGAAAGGAAGTCACAGGTTTGACTTATCCACTTAAACCCACTATACCACGTTTGTCAGTAGTGAAATAGAGTCTACATGCTCGCAACGGGACACGCTGTGACCTTGTAGGTCTGCTATTGTCACCAATGTTTTCAATTACAGTCACTGCGTAACTTTTTCAAGTGATTTACATTTTATTTTCTTGTATATTTACTGTATATTGTATTATTTATAGGTTTATCTTTATTGTTAATTTTAATCAAATACAAATTAACACATTTTACTATTACTTGGGAAAGAATATGGGTGATTGGCCAGGATATGTTTCAACGGGTTACATACACAGACAGATGACATGAAAAAAGACGACTTGGGCTTGGTTGTAGACTGTCTCCATCTGTGCGTGAGGAATTTAGACATTTGCCACAGTCACCTACTTTAGTAACCATCAATCTCCAGCAAGTTTTCAAGAGCGTGTAACATCACAGATATAGCACACATTTACCTATGAGCCATCCACTTGAAACTGCACACAAGGCTATTTTGCACAATAAAGCAGTCATGCATCTCACCCTCCTGCCACCTGACACGACATTCAGCAAAGCTAAGAGTGCAATGCATATGACCAGAGTTGTGTGTTCATCGAGTAGAAGCTTGTTCTGTTAACAATTTAAAATGGTGCAGTAAAGTGATAATTTTGTTAAAATAAGTGTTGTCAAACATTTACTGATAGCAATCAGTAAATGTTTGTAAGACAGTTACTGACAGTTACTGAAGAGACTGGCTGCAGCCTAATGCTAGAAGGCAACTACACACTGGTATCTATTCCTTTTTTAACGTGTCCACTTCAACTGCCCTTCATACATGAAACAGTCCCTGAAACCTTTCACATCCCCATACCCACTTAGACAAACACAACATCCCTATCTTACTGTCCCCAACAGAATATTTTCAGAATCTGGACGCAGGTCATACCACTACAAAGCACACAGAAGGGGAGCAAGCTGTATGTGTATGTCTTGTGTATTTGTATTGTATGTCATGTTGCACCTGTGTCTTTAGTACTGTGTAATTGCACTGTTGTAATGTTGTATTTACATGTATAGGACCCCCTCTAAAACAAGATGCTGCATCTCAAGGGGCTATCCTCTCAATAAACTTCAAACCAGTGACTGTCTCTTCAGCTATTCACACAGAAATGCCCTTTTGCCAACCCCACCAGGGTATATGGGCACTGCCACCGTGCCCCTTGGGAATCTATAATCTATAATACAAATCTATAAATAGTATCAAACTGAGGGTCCTTGAAATTAAAACAGTTGAGAATTGCTGTTCTCATTCACAAATAGTAGAGGATTGTGATGAGTTCTCTCCTTTAAGTGACAGTGTGGACATTGAGCCACGCAGGATGGCACATCAAACAGTGACCTGTGGTCCATTGAGAGGGCCTGTACTGCTGACTGCCTAGAAGACATTAAATATGGATCTGCTGCTCCCAGCATATTGATGCACCATCGGCCCCCAACAGGCCATGGCTCAATGACCCCAGTATGAATACTAAACATCAGCAATATGCCTGCATATGGCAAGGGAGTTAAATATACACCGCATGTGTTTTGAGAGGTCATCATGGTGGTACAATTAATGTGAATTTAAGTGTGACTGGTACACGGAAGACACCTGTACGGTAGCTGTGAATTGCATGTGAAAGTGTGTGGGCTGAAGCTATGATGGCTGACTCAGGAAAATCCAGAAGTGCCACGGTAAAAAATATTTTTTTTATTGTCAATATATGGTCGGGGAAGAAGAACAAACGATAGCCTGTTCTTGTGCCCGGATGGCTTAGTAAACTAATTCCAACTGATTTTATATGGCTCCGAGTTCTGCTTACACGTGTTCTTTTCTCTTCCCTTGGCAGTGATGCACAGGTTTTAACAGAATTTGAATCTCTTTGGCAATCTCTTCCCCCACACCTCTTTGTTTTATACAACTACAACGCTACAGTACAGTAGGGAAAACAGAGGAACCGTTTATATAGAGATCCTGCAATACTAGCTTAAGAAAGGATTTAATACCCGATTCACTTTTTTTTACATACAGTATAAGCAAACACTGCTGCATCCTTGTTTTTACAATACAAGCCAACGTTGTGATGTTTAACAGTACCAGCATCTTTAGTTAGAAAGGTGCATGGACCTTAGACATCACACTCCTGTCCTGCCTTGCTGGCTGTTCCTTTTAGACAGATGTAAATTCATCTCTGTGAGACTGACTACTTCCATTGTCAGCTAAACAATGGCTCCCTATTCAAGTGAAGTGCATTGATGCCCAACATTTCCGCAGGCTGTGTAAAAAGGGTTAAAGAACTATAACAAGAGTTCAGTCCAGTTCAACTATGACTGAGCAGGACAGTAAGTAACTAAAATGTTATATGGACTTTTTCCAAGTGTAATGCTTACTCTCAGAGAGGGGTTTCTTCACAGCCCGGCAGGAGAAGTGAGGGAGAATAAGAACAGAAAGGTGGTAATGAAGAAGAGTGGTGATGAAGAAGAGTGGATCTGGCCGTGAATGTGATGGCCCGGGATGTGTCCACGGAATCCCAACATAATGCTTGGTTGTTTCAACGGTTCTAGTCACGTGTACCTGTAACATACTGTGCAAACTGTATGTTAGGCATGCGCAGTACCGACTCGCACACATTGTATCCATGTTCCCCAAGTAGAACAATGTGAAATAATTCATAAATGTTTGCAAGCACCCTGTGTCCCAGCGGCCACACAATTCCTCAGTGTTATATTATATGTACACTCTACAGTATATTTTACCTCAGTAGCCTCAGTACTTTGCAGTGTACCAAGCTTTCATGTCAAAGACGGCCAGAGGATAAAGAAGGCTGCAAATGACTGCTGATGGAAGATAAAGAATGATGAAAGCTGAACGAGAGAGATGAAGGCAGACATCTATCTGACAGGCTGTCCATGAAGCCACGTCTGACATTGACGGTGTGTCCGGTTGATGTTACAATGGCTTATCATAGTTTCTGACAACTGCAACTTTGTAATGCCGAGAATAGTTAACTGTGTTCCTTGGCTGGATGCTTCACTTGCCACATGGCAACTTTATTTCTGAGGTATTGCGTGTCAGTATTAAATATTGACATGTAATACCTCAGAAATAAAGACAAATTTTGTCTCCTGCGCTGTAGCAACTTGTACTAGAACAGACAGAATAGGATTAAGTCAACTAGAACAGCTGAGACGACGAAAAATCTGCAAACTAAAATAACGATGACAAATGTTTCTGTAACATTTGTCAAATTCTAAGGTAGGCTACGGCAACATCTCAGATACATTTGCAAGTAACCTTGGCCTATACTGTAAGATTTAAAAGTAATTTCCTGATAGAAGTAAATTGGTTAGGAGCCACGATGGTAATCACTGTAAACAATTCAAGTTTAGGGGTAAAACAAAACATTAATTATCTGTGTGTGTGTGTGTGTGTGTGTGCGTGTAGTGTGTGCGTGCGTGCGTGCGTGCGTGCGTGCGTGTCTATGTACGTGAGAGCGTGAAAGTATAGTGCAGGACCTCAACCCAGAGTTTAAAGTCGGGTCAGCCACTCACAGTTCTGTTGCATAATGCAGAACTATTTCCATGCACTATGTTGCTCTCCAGTGTTTGAGTGTGTAAGACCGTCCAAAAATCCTAAAGGACCTAAAATATCTGCCCCAAGACATGTTGGGCTAAAAGCTCTCACCGACATGGACCTCCCACTCTTTTTCTCATTGACTTTACTGAATGTCTTTCTTTTTCAGGATAAGCTATTCCAACAGGTTAAAGGTGGAAGCCTGTTTAAGTACTAGGGTACACATGCATGGTTTTCCCACCAGGACACACGCCCTCAGCTAGACTGAGTGGCAACTTCCCATAGACAGCCCATTCATCCAAACAGAAAAGTCCTATCTAATTGTATTAAATAACGTTAAACTCACCAACTTTGCAGCTCTACGGAAAGCTTGAATTATCCTCTTTCTACCTGCAATGTGTTTGTTTAATAAAAATCCACTGTATGTTATGAGCTACACCCTGTCAAGACATTCCTTGCAGATGATTTTGTGTGCTTGATAGTGCTTGGAGACTATCAATCAACAGCCCATACGTACCACCTGTTTTTAATTTGCACATAATGCAGGATGCAGCAGGAGGTTGCTTTACAGAAAGCTTGACACTTCTATCAAATGCAGGGCATTTCTTGACAGAAAGTACCTCATAATTAGCCTGACACTCAGTATGAATTATCATTTCGTTTCACTTCATTTTTCAGACTGAAATCCCTCCCCACGACAGCATTTTATGGGATGGATCATGGGCGTTCTCAAAGCGGCAGTCTTCAGCGATTGGTTCATACCAACCAATCAGAATAGAGGAAAGCAGACAACGTTGTTGTCAATCATGTGGCTAATGGGCTAACCCGGTTGCTAACCAAACACAGCCATGTGCGCTACTAACATGTAAACAAAAGCGGTAAAATATGTCGGATGTTGATGTTTACAAAACCTGCCGCTTCTTTAAAGAAACTATTTATCATGGGTCTATTTAA
The DNA here is from genome assembly GCA_900323375.1 of Benthosema glaciale. Lineage (NCBI taxonomy): Eukaryota > Metazoa > Chordata > Actinopteri > Myctophiformes > Myctophidae > Benthosema > Benthosema glaciale. The sequence goes on from OOFJ01114708.1 coordinate 11,041, forward strand.
TAGCCAGATTGATACGGTCGCGTTTTACCGTGATGGGGGCCGCCAATGCCCGCCATGTTTGTTGTTTGACACTGTTGAATGACGGGGCTGATGGCCAATCAGCTGCACCGTTCGGATTTTCAAACGAGACTGACAGTGCCTACGGCGCCGTCACCAGACCAGAATCGCCAGAAAATATATCTTTTTTAAGGTGGCAATTCAGAGCTGGAGCCAGGCTACCTCATAATGTTTCTATGGTGGATTTTTATGTTTCTAAGGTGGCTCTGTAACTTTAATAGTCACATGACAGTGTGAACTATGCAGCTGCTACTTATTTGTTGATTACATGCATTCTGATTGGTTGTTTAGACCTCAAGAATTGTATTTAGTGAATTGTCAGCCATGTTGAATTATGCCTGAGGAAGGTCGAAAGACCGAAACGTTGCTTTATGACATAAAATAAATGCACCTGAACCAGCAAGTGGCAGTGTGCGGGTCTCTCCTTCTCCTACACGGATTTTTGCTTTCCATAGAGCTGCAATGTTGGTGAGTTTAACATTGTTTAATGCAATCAGATAGGACTTCCTGCATAACTTATGGGTACGATGATGTCACGTGCATACTCTCTATTCATGAGTAAATCATGGGAGGAAGATTTTCTGTTAAATTCGAGAAATGAATTGCTTTTGCAACACCTACTGTAGCTAAAAGAAGAATATTACTATCTTGGAAATCTCCACAAATCTCATTAAATCTGGCTTAATGATGTGACGTACTTCTTAAGCTCTCTCAGAGGAACCACTGAAAGCTTTTCTAAAGGCATGGAGACCTTTTATCGAATATATTTAATATCCATGCCTCTCCGGATTCGAATGCCCTGTGTGACTCAAGTGTATCGCTCTCAAGTGTATTGGACAGTGTATTTTAGGTGTAGCGGACAGTGCTTCTCCCACTAGTGTACGACACAATGGCTGGATTTCTCGGATGGAAATTTTACTCATGGTGTAGCCTCCATGGTGTTGCACATGCTCAGATGATGTCCTCTAGTAGGCCGCACATAAGCCTTAAACACAACACCATGACAAACTAGAGCATAGGCTTTCTTGTACGTATAAGGCCTCACATCATGTGAGTGGTGACTTCAAAAATGGCGTAATTAAATTGACATTTGTATCTCAGAATCATCTAGAGAATTTCAGCCATCTTGATATATTTTCTATATTCTTTTAGGATTTCTTGATTACCCGTGACAGCCCATTTAGGAAAATTCTGCTAATAATTATAACTCCATGCGCCGCCGTCTTCATGCTGCTGTTTTGATCGCAAAAAGAACAGATCTGCAAGCTGTCGACAGTCATGGCGCAGTGTATTAATGGCGTGTAGGCCTATGTCTATTTTTTTGGAAGGCGTGCCTGCACATACGCAAACATGAACATAAACTTTAGTTTAATTTCGAAATTCATTCTTCAGAGAGAGGCTCACCTCTCTCTCTCTCATCATGATGAGAGAGAGGTCC
>OOFJ01114715.1:3845-16171 GCA_900323375.1 Benthosema glaciale
TTGGTCGGCTTTGGCTTTGCATGTCAGAAGTGCTTATCCAAGGCCTGGAGAACAGTCAGGTCCTCCAGGCTCCAGCCTAGTTTCTGTCAATCCAATGACAATATGGGAGACACCAGATAGCTATTTATACATAGCTGGGCCAGTGGTTGAAAGCCCCAAGGGTGTGTCCACACAACGGTGGGCCTTGTCTCTGGGGCCCACTTCCGCTCCGAGTCCTCTACAGCACAAACTTCCCAAACTTTTTAGCTTGAGACCCAAAATAAATTGTGTCTGCGATGTCCGATGGCTGCAGTGGAGCTTCGGTGTAAGAAAGCGGTGTCTAGAAAGTGTCTAGAAAGCGGCTCCATAGAATCCCCTGGTCTCAGTTTAAGTCACACTTTTGATCCATAATGTATAAATGATGGATATGGGGTCAGGACAGCTAGGCCTTTTCAGGGAGGGGTCAGATTAAAATATGTCACTTAGACTGTTATTCGTCTCAACTGCTCATTTTGATTTAATCATAATAGTCTTTGGCTAGGAAAGATGGTGGTGGTGCTGCTGATTACAGTTGAAAGATTTTCCTCCAGGGTGCATAACATTGGTGTGTCTGACTCTGCAGATGACTTAGATTGAAATTCATGTTGTTTACGGTGGAAAGGTTTTTGTCCATTATGAATATACTGGTGTCTCTTCAGATTACATAACTGATCACACTCTTTACAAACGAAAGGTTTTTCTCCAGTGTCGATATTCTGGTGTGACTTCAGGTGACCGATTTCCCTGAAACTCTTGTTATGTTGCTTATAGACGAAAGGTTTTTCTCCAGTGTGGATACGCTCGTGTGACTTAAGGGGACCTATTTGGCTGAAACTTTTGTTACATTGTTTACAAACAAAGGGTTTTTCTCTGGTGTGGATATGCTGGTGTGACTAAATGGTGCATTTTTATAATGGTAAATGGTGCATTTATATAGCGCCTTTATCCAAGACGCTTTACATAGTGCATTACATTCACCCATTCACACACACCGATTGCGGCAGAAATCATGCACATCGGGAGCAATTTGGGGTTAGGTGTCTCGCCCAAGGACATTTCGACATGTAGACAGGAGGAGGAGCCGGGATTCGAACCGCCTACCCTTGGATCTTTGGACGACCTGCTCTACCTCCTGAGCCACAGCCACCCCACAGGGGACTTATTTGATTAAAACTCTTGTTACATTGTTTACAAACGAAAGGTTTTTCTCCAGTATGGATACACTGGTATGCCGACAGGTGACTTATTTGACTGAAACTCTTGTTACATTGTTTACAAACGAAGGGTTTTTCTCTGTGTGGATATGCTGGTGTGTCTTAAGACTGAAAGTCTTATAGCACTGTTTACAGTGGAGCGGTTTTGCTCCAGTGTGGACACTCTGATGTATTCTCAGGTTACCGAACACATTGAAGGTCTTATCACACAGTTTACAGTGGTATGTTTTTTCTCCAGTGTGAATACGCTGGTGTATCGTCAGGTTACTTAACGCACTGAAAGTCTTATTGCACCATTTACAGTGGAACGTTTTTCCTCCACTGTGGATACGCTGGTGTGTCTTAAGCTCACTTAACCTACTGAAAGTCATGTCACACTGCTTACAGATGCAAGTGTTCTTTCCTGACAGATGTGTATTCACTTCTACTGCAGGTGTTGATTGATTGATGCTGTAAAAAACTGTTTATGACTGAACGATCAAATGTTTCTCCATGTTTCTGGTTGGTTAAAGAGAGAGAGGGAATATGTTCGTTCCTCTGCATTTGGCATTAGTGGTCATTGTGGCTCCTTTTAATGTGTTTATGGAGAAAGGCCGGAGACATGAAGGAATATGGACACTCAGAACGGAAAACCTGAGTTTCAGAATACTGTGTTTCTCTGTATGCCTCTATCACTGTCACTCTTCTATATGTTTCTACTGTATATTCCATCAGCAGCAGCAGGCTAGAGGGATGACGTGAATGTGTGAAGTCATCTTCACACTATCTATTCTAGGCTGTTAAGAGTTCTGGTCTCACACCACACAACACAAACTGTTGCCTTGTATGCCTAGCAATGTTGATTTGTGCAGGCACTGTAGCAGTTACTCCATGTATTGTATTGTTGAGCTGTGCTATTATTGAGGGGCGCTAGCCCCTCCTATGTCCAGCTTTGAGTTTGTGTTAACACAAACATTGAATGGCTTTGTGTAAACTCAACCAATCAAATCATCACAAATCACTTTTGGCGTCTTCACTTTTCCGTCCTCACTTTTATCTTCAATGTTTGTGTTTACACAAACCACAAAACCTGGGCATAGGAGGGGCTAACGCCCCTCAAAAACGAAATGTTACACACTACACGGACCAAAAGCTGGACAGAAAAAAAACAGATGTTTTGGAGTTCAGCCCTAACTAAGTCACACTAAGTCTGGTTAAAGAAAACAAATGCCTGTGGTGCTGTCCTACCAGGGACTCTGTGGAGCTGGACAACCCAGCTGAGGAGGCCAAAGCCAAGCGTCTGCTGGACAATCTGGTGGCTGAGCTTCAGAAGAAAGCTCTGCACCAGGTGGGAGAGGACGGCTTCCTGCTTAAGATTAAGCTCGGCCACTGTGCCAACCAGCTGAAGGTAAATACCCTAATGCCTAAACCTAACCCTTATGCCATTAAGTTTCAACAAATGCCTTCTGAATCAGTAGTTCTGAAACGTTTTCGCAATTCAAAATTATTCAACATAAGCACTTTCAGGATTAAAAAAAGAAAAGTCAAAAATAAGAGATGCAAAAATTGAAAAGACTTGACTTGGGTGAGGTGCTGGAGTCACAATGAACTATATGAAAAAATAAAGGTTGGCTCCGCACTCAAATGTGTGCAAAATCAGATTCTTTATTTTCAAGATGGCAAGCTTCAGGCCTGAAGAAGTTCTAATGACCGAAAGCTTGCTATCTTTAAAATAAAATAAAATCAGATTTTGCACAGATTTGAATGTGCAGAGCGCAGGAGCCTCCCTATGACACAGATGCTTTCCCGGTTTGAATGGGATAAGGCAGTAATTGTATACGTCTACTTTACTTGAACAGGGATAGATGTCAATTATTTTGTGTAGCTTGCTTAATCTAATTCCTATCAATAGTTTATTTTCTTGTATATATTTTGTCCCTAGACCACATATGACCGCTGCCCCTTGGAGCTGGTGCGTTGCATCAAACACATTCTTCAGTCGGAACAGAGGCTGGTGCAGGAAGCTACAGATGTAAGTCAGGGTCCCTACAGTCTCAACAAGGATTGAAATGATTAATTAGCATTTCATCTTCAGGTTCTAAAGAGTTATTTACATACAGACAGGAAAAGTGTGGAAGATATTAATTCATTATTATACAATTATTATACATTATTGACGTTATTCATGTTCTGAAGATTCTGTTGATGAGCGATCCTTTGGATATAGGCCTATGTATTCTCAATGTTAAACATTGCCCAAGTCTTATCCATCCTTCATAATAAGCAACAGTAAACATGGGTCACATTGCTGAAAACTATGAGGCTGAGAAGTTCTTTGTTTCTAATAAGGAGAGTGGAGGAACGGATCAGAGAGAGGGAAAGACATGCGACCGAAGGTCTCCCGCTGTAATCAAACCAGGGCTGTGACCATAATGTCGCCCATGCACTATCCGTTCACCTATCGCCGTGCCCCAGAACTGAACTCCATGAAGTCTACTGTCTGTCTCTCCTGATTTCTCAGGTCAGCGGTGGCAGTGGCAGCGCCATGGACAGTCTCTCACAGCGGCACCAACAGATCAACCAGGCCTTTGAGGAGCTGCGGCTGGCCACACAGGAGACAGAGAACGAACTCCGCAAGCTGCAGCACAGTCAGGAGTACTTCATCATTCAGTACCAGGAGAACCTGCGTATGCAGGGTGAGTCGGTGGGGGTCTCGATTGCCTCGGTTCCATTATGAAGAGCCAGGCTACGCAGGGTTGTGAGGGACGCAGCACAGCTGAGCCTTTTATAGCTTGTCTTTCCGTTAAAATCAAGGTGAACGTGGCGGTGGTCTTTGTTATGTTTTTCCTAGTGACCCAATGAGGCAGTCAGCTGTTTTCAACTACTAGCTGTAATGTGAGCGGGCTAACATTAAGGTAGCCTTTGTTTCTATAGCTAGCTACAGTCCAGCTGTTTTCTGGATGCCTGTGTCAGCCTGGATTTTCAAGATGGCTTGAATTATATCACTGTCTAACAGTAACTTATCATTTACTTTAGTTATAATATGTAACTATAAGTATAAATATTTGACAGTTCTATCCTCGTCGTTCTCCACAGCCCCATTCTAAACAATCCAGCACCAGGTGGCAAGCGGGGCTAAGAATGACTCGCGTTTATATGAATCTGTGCACAAATTGGCTGAGATAACAGCACAGTGTGTCACAGATTTGTAGTGGAAAATGGCTATACTGTATGTATCACTCTCATATCACTCTCATATACAGCTTGCATGCTCTCTCTTAATCCCTCAGCCTCAGAATCAACAGCCAGTTATTGTGATTTTTCCACAGACTGTAAACTCAGGTACTGTAGTTCACACTGTAGAGAACTGTGTGTGAACTGTTATCTCTCTGGTGGAACTGACCTTAATGCTGCTACACAGAACATGTACAGACAATGGCACCTCCTCAGCTGCAAAATGTGCTTGGCAAATGAACGGGACTCGCATTCTGGTTGCTATTTGTTATCTGAATCATGTAGATTCTGTTCCAGTGAACTCAGCTGAACCTGAACTAATGCTTTATTAACTTTGGACTGAATCCAGGACAGTATAACCTTTCATAGTAACACCAGCTATTGTCTGTGTTGGTTTATTGGCACTTTATTTCTTCCTAGCTAAGGACAGTAAATAGTAATGACTGATTAGGAAAATGCAAAATATTTCCCCAAAGGGACTTTTTCTGAAGAGTCACAACATTGGTTCATACAATATGGGCATGAACCTGGCATGAATCATATGGGGATTTAATTGATATTTACTAAAACCTAAGGACTAAACCACAGGCAACTATAGCTGGTGGGTTCACTTTTACTCATTGTCCACTGTTGAAAAAGAAAAAAATTGGAGTTACCTGCCGAGTTGGCTGATCTCTATTCAGGCCTTTAATCCTGATCATATTCTGCTAGGCCAGCTCAGCAGTCTCTCGACCTTACCCCCGGCGGAACGCACTGCGAGGGAGACGGCCCTGCAGAGCAAGAGAGCCACTATGGAGGCCTGGCTCACCAGAGAGGCTAGCACACTGCAGAAATACAGACTGGTAGGGAGCAAACTCATGCACGCACACACGCACACCCGACAGACAAGGACACATTGTACTGGCTTGTAGAGTGATGCAAGAGGCACATAAGCACAATGACAAGAGTTTTGAGCAGATATTGTTCAAAATATTGGATGCACCATTTGAAAGATGACCCTGGGATATTATTGAAGAATCAATATCGTGGCAATGGTCCCATTCAGGACGGGAACCCCTTTTGGGTAGAGAGGAGGGTGGAAATAGTGAAACAAAAACATATGATTGGTTGATCGCTGCATCATTGGAATGGTGTAATAGTGTATCTTGCTCAAGAAGAGAAGCTGAGGGTCGAACCGGGAACCGATTCTAAGAATGCTGTCTGCTCTACCTCATGAGACTCTGCTGCCCCACTGCCCCCTTACTGCCGCTCCAATTAGCTTGCTTGCCAATCTGCCTGAAGATCTGTCTGCCCTGCCCTCATTAAGAAATTAATGCAAACTTGTCACCATATGCAAAATATCTTTGAATCAGGAATGGTTCACCTACACGATTAGTGCAGAATGCAGATCCAATGAGAATCGAAAGAGGATGCATGTCTACACAAGTGAAAGAGTGATGTGTGTTAACTTATGGCATGACTCAACTGTCAACAAAGGCAGCACACAGTTCTATCCTCGTCGTTCTCCACAGCCCCATTCTAAACAATCCAGCAATCTTGAGTGTACAGGGTTTAATTAATGAGGTTACAGTAGATCAACATATGGAATGTCAGAACAGGTCTGCTCCATATATGGAGATTGAATAAGGTTGGCAGCAGGGGCAGTGTCTTGAGTGTAAAGGGTTTGATGATGAGGGCCGGGCCTTAATTTTCGAGCCTGTTGAGAACTCTAGTTTTCGCCGGTCGCCGTATTGTTTGTGAGTATTTTGTCTTGTGAGTGTTTGTGTTTAACAAGTTGTGTTCTGTGTGGTGGCCAGGACCTCGCTGAGCAGCACCAGAAGACCTTGAACCTGTTGAGGAAGCAGCAGACTGTGATCCTGGATGAGGAGCTCATCCAGTGGAAGAGGAGGCAGCAGGTGGCTGGCAATGGAGGTCCACCTGAAGGGGGCCTAGATGTCCTCCAGTCCTGGTGGGTATCAGGAAAAACATATTTAGTCCAGGTTCATGTATTATTTTCTTGCTACTAGTATTATTTAAACAGCGAATGTCCAGAATGTTTTTCCCAATGGGAAACTTTCAGTATGAGTGATTTTAGGAGAAAATTATGCGGTGGCAGGGAAGCAGGTGGCAGTGATGCCGGTGGAGGACAATGGACAAGAGCATATGTTCCCTCAATGGGGTATTTTCAAGAAAAAGATTATAAAAAAGGTCAAGCAAAGTGCATTCTCTACCATGAAGAAATGCAGTATGCAAACAACAGCATGCTTTCTGGCACACTGCAACACTGACTCGCATAGGAAGAAAGTAAACTAAAACCAACAGTCTCATACTCTGAAGAAGGCAGCTACGTGTGGGGTATCCCAGTTTTTAACTTCTATTATCAACAAAGGAGAAGAGTGCCTTGGTTTCTTTTTCTTTAGTTGTAAGCCTTCTACCCAGAATGGACATTTATTCATAACTAGCATGTGTCTCACCCTGCTGAATATCCCATCATACCAGAGCCTCACGCTGAATTCACACCAGCAGCTGTGAGAAAATGTTCATAATGTGAACGTTTGCAAAACGCTATCAATTGGAGCATGTCCAAAGTTCTGAGTGACACCCTCGTAAAGGGCAGATCAAAGCGAGCGCACCCGGCTGCAGTGCTCATAGACGGGGAGGCAGAACAGACAGACAAAGGTGCTTGTCTCTGGCAGATTGTTTATAAAGCATTTCTATGTACTGTAGTTGCTCAATCTGGCTTAATTTCATACCTAACTGCTAGATTAGAACATTGTCATCACACATTTGCCATTACAACATTATATTTGTCACAAGGTGCGCAACTAAGAACATTGGCTTACACACAGTATATGCCACTGCCATCACAGCTAAAATATATCTACAATATCTAAAATAATCTTCTCATGATCATCAAGGTAGCAGTATTTGTGGAATTGATAACTACATATATTACTAGAGCTATTTCCTCTGAAAAGTACAAATGGGTAACGTGAATTACACTCAATCTCTTTTTTTCCTTTGCCCCCGCCACCCATCAGGTGCGAGAAGCTGGCAGACCTGATCTGGCAGAACCGGCAGCAGATCCGTCGCTGTGAACACCTGACCCAGCAGCTGCCCCTGCCAGGCCCCATGGAAGAACTGCTGAGCAAGCTCAACTCTGACATCACAGACATCATCTCTGCCCTCGTTACCAGGTGGGACTCTGGTTGTGTGTGTAAGAAAGCACAGCAGGGTTTAATTTTATCAAACTTTTTTTTTCTTTTACTTGGAAGATCTCAGATTTTTCATTCTAATAGTTTTTGTTGTAAACAAAACGAGGTCAACGGCATGGCTTCCCTGTGAATATTGACGTGTTGACATGTTGATAATAACATTAGTCTTGCCAAAATATGGAGAGACAATGATTTGAAATTAAATACAAATAGGAAAGAAAAGCAGGTGCAGGTGCTTTTTCCACTTTGGTAGTATTTGATTACCGTAGATACAAATATTCACACAAAATATTCACAATATGTGAAATATCGTCAGGGCTTCCTGAACAAGAAATATGGTGCTCATCGGTCCAGTAGTTTGCAGGATTAGCCGTGGACACACAGACGGACAAACACTTTTAGAAGGCCCACCGCCAGCTGCCACAGCATAAATATATTCACAAAATGTGAAAAATATTTGGGTTGGACTTGCTTGACCTACGATTTCTCAGCCTGACAGTTGTTACTTCAGATGTTAAATGTCAGACTTCTTCCATCCTTTAACTCCCTCCAGTACCTTCATCATTGAGAAGCAGCCACCGCAGGTGTTGAAGACGCAGACAAAGTTTGCCGCCACCGTGCGTCTGCTGGTGGGTGGGAAGCTCAATGTGCACATGAACCCTCCGCAAGTCAAGGCCGTCATCGTCAGCGAGCAGCAGGCCAAGGCCCTGTTAAAAAACGAAAGCACGCGCAAGTGAGCACCACACACAAATGCACATGCATGAGCTGTAGAGTTCTCAACGGGCCTGAAAATGAAGGCCCGGCGCTAACCAAAGGCTTGACCCTACCCAACTAATTGGCATAATGCTAGGCCCGAAACTTTGAAATATATATAATATATATAATTATATATACTGTATATCTGCCTGAAAACCCAGGATGGATGGATGGATGGATAGATGGATATCGATTTGTTTTTCTCATGGAACCCAAGGGTCGGGTTCGGGCAAAATTTGAGAACTCTACCTCTGTGGCAGTGATTGTATTGTGTTATTCCACCTCGCTGGCAGGAATTGTTTGTAACCGAGTTGTCTCTCTTGTAGTGAGAGCAGCGGAGAGATCCTCAACAACAACTGTGTGATGGAATATCACCAGGCCACAGGCACCCTCAGTGCACACTTCAGAAGCATGGTAAATAATGATATTGGTACGTTTTAGCAGTAACTAGTGAATGTATTCTCCCTTATTAGATATCTAATCAGTAGCCTTTCGAAGAGTGTTACAGTGTGCGTGTGCGTGTGCGTGTGCGTGTGCGCAGCAATTGAAACGGATCAAGCGCTCAGACCGTCGGGGAGCAGAGTCTGTGACTGAGGAGAAATTCACGGTCCTGTTTGAGTCCCAATTCAGCGTGGGGGGGAACGAACTGGTCTTCCATGTCAAAGTAAGTAATACAGCTCACATTTACCACTCCCATTGCGCATGGCCGCGCCACTAGAAAATGTCTGTTCCAGAGAAACCTTTTTCATGAGAGCTCATGTGCCCATCGGTGTCTTGCTCTAGGGCAGAGGTGGGCAACTTTGATGATGGAGAGAGAGGTCCACTATATTTCCACACTCACTCCAGAGGACCACATTGCATATACTGTCGGGCAGAAACCTCTTATCTCCATATGTATTTATTTATGTATTTACTTTTTTAATTAATGCCTTACTGTGTCATTCTATTTCACACAAAAGTAACAAAAATAGCCAATCTAAGTGTAGATATGCTTTTTTTTTTTTTTTTTATTGTAACAGTTGAAATCAATAATATATCAGTATTCTGATATTAACCTTATCATTAAGTGAAGGTAAACACCTTCATTTAATGATAAGGTTAATATCGGAATACTTGTGTGACTTTTAACAATGCTACCTACCTACGCCGTCTCATTAAATCATTAGATTTTATTCCAAAATGATTAATCATTACAAACGTTGCAAGAGAATTTCGGCTGTAAAATTGCTGTATAGAGTAATAAACTAGCTGAGGACCTTTGCATACAAAGACCTTTATACACAATTTTGAAATGTTTTGAGGACTGAGTCAAATATTTGTGTAAGAAATGTCACATGCTCTTGTAGTTGTGTCATACTGTACTTTACACAACCATTTAACTATGTTGAACACTAATTTACCACAATCAGTTAAATATCTTTGAATTATTCCAGTACATTCTTTGCCACTTAAAGGGATATTTCACTTTCAAAAAAACTTTTGGTCATTTCATCGTCTACTCAGCCTTATGTGAACCCCCAGATGGTTTTTAAGTTACTTGATTCAATATATAGATATTTGAGATTAGTTTTAGCTGCCCCGCCCCCTCCCTATACAAACCCATTATAACTTAAAACTCCATTTTAACCATGATACATTCATCAAAAACACCTGTCTTTTTTCTGGTGACTGATATTGTCCTCCTAATACGTGAGGCTGTGGATGTCATGTACTGTTTTAATTTATTTTTAAATATTGTTTTTATTCTTTAGTCTCAGTCAGCACCTGCTACATTTTCCAAAACAATATTTAAAAAAAAAAAGTAAATGAAAATCCATGGCCCCCTCACGTATTAGGAGGACAATATCAGTCACCAGAAAAAAAGACAGGTGTTTTTGATGAATCTATCATGGTTAAAATGGAGTTAGAAGCTGTAATGGGTTTGTGTAGGGAGGGGGCGGGGCAGCTAAAATGAATCTCAAATATCTAAATATTGAATCAAGTAACTTAAAAACCCTCTGGGTGTTCACATAAGGCTGAGTAGACAATAAATTGACCAAAAGTTTTTTTTGAAAGTGAAATATCCCTTTTAACTCATTAACTTACCGGTACATTTGTATCTCTTCCTTTTGTTTAACCACAAGACATTATCGCTGCCTGTGGTCGTGATAGTTCATGGTAGTCAAGACAACAATGCCACCGCGACGGTCTTGTGGGACAATGCTTTCGCAGAACCGGTGAGTCATCGATGGCTGGAAAGCCACTTTGCATGAAGCATTTTCATATCTCATCATGTCAAGACAACGACATTCAAAATTGGATTTTGCATACTACGGTATATACAGTATGAGATCTTGCATAAGCATGGCTTGGTTTTGGAACACTTTGCTAAAGTCATACCGTGTAGGACTTTTTGCATGGTAGTTTGGCAAATCCATGTGGTGACTGACTGGTGGTCACGTCACACCAAATATGTTTTAATATAAATCCCAGAGTTGAATTCAAAGTTAGCAAATGTCTGAGCTACTAGCAATAACATACAGTACTTTTGAGGTATGAAGATCACCTCAAAACCTTACTATACTGTAGGTGGATTATGTTTGGAATAGAACTCAGTGTGGTTTAGAAAGATGCATAGGCTCATAAGATGAAATTCAAACCATATTGGTTTGTTTAGGTGTCACCATCAGCCTAGCCGTTAGTTGTCGGCTCTTCTCTTATGCATTTGATGTGCCTAATTTCCTGTGTGTCCATGGCATGCACCATTTCCTATTCTAGCACAGAATATGGGGACAGACACTACTAAATAAATATTGTATTTAGGGAAACAATAAATAAACACATTTGTGTTCGCTTATTTAGTTATTTTAATTTATAGAAAATCCTACACAGTATGACATTAAGGCCCCGATATGTAATGAAAATAAAAATGTCACACTTTAACCACTGCAGATTGTTGCTCAACCTCTTTTGTGGTTTTCAGTGACACCTCTGAAAGATGTTTCATTTTTTGGAAATTGAGTTATGCATCCAGTCTGTCCCTCTCAGGGCAGGGTGCCATTCATGGTACCAGACAAAGTGCTGTGGCCCCAGCTGTGCGAGGCCCTCGATATGAAGTACAAGGCAGAGATGCACAGTGGCCGCGGCCTGTCAGAGGACAACCTGGTCTTCCTGGGCCAGAAGGCCTTCAACAGCACCAGCAACAACCATGAAGACTACAACACCATGACCATGTCCTGGGCACAGTTCAACAGGGTGAGAGCAAATGAAGGATCAACCAAACGTCATGCCAAGGTCGTTTGTGTCATCTAAAATGGTGTATTAGGAGTTATAATACTTAATCAGGCACATAAAATTTATGTATATAAAATAGCTATTTTTATTTTTTACTTCTGTAAGATATGTTGGCTACAACAGAAATTTGCATGCACAGGATTGAGTGGCTGCCAATGTCACTCCGAGGTTAGGTGGAAAGTCTGGTGATGTGAGATTACTTTTTTTTTTTTGCCCCCATCTTTCATAAGCTAGACTGGGCAAGATCTTTATTGACTGGGCCTGTGCCCGAGTTTCCCAATGGACGCTACACTTCCATCTCAGCTTAGTCAGAAATGCCATTAAACAGACTTTAAAGCTGAATTTCCTTTTTTGTGCAGGAAAGTTTGCCTGGACGCAGCTTCACTTTCTGGCAGTGGTTTGATGGAGTGGTGGAGTTGATGAAGAAACATCTCAAACCACACTGGAATGATGGGTAATGAGTGCAAAATATAAGAAGTCATACTTCATACTATTTGAACTATACTATGTATTAAATCTAAATGACATTACCTTTTCGTAAAGATATTTTTGGGGGCTTTTTTGCCTTTATTGATAGTCGAAAGTAGCTTGACAGGAAAGGGGGAGAGAGATGGGGGGAAGACATGCGGCAAAGTCCGCCGGGATCGGGAATCGAACC
>OOFJ01114731.1:0-12066 GCA_900323375.1 Benthosema glaciale
GGGGGTATACATTTTCCTCCGGTCCCTTGGGGGAGGTCACAAAAAAATATTTGGAGGCTGGGGGGGGATGAGGAAAAATAAAAAAATGAAATCATATCTCCACCACCCCCCCCTGCAGGATTAATAACGATCAGTCCCTTATGTATTTGACTGCCTGTAGGCTATTAACACTCCAAGCGGCATAGACAGAGATCTCCGCCTTATCAAATAATCCCGCTCTGCGCCCAGGACGGAGATTAATCAAAAGACATAACATTCAATGTCATTTCCGGTTGGGTCGTCATCCAAAGTGGTCCCCCCTCCATTTTAGTGGATGGGATCAAAAATCTTAAAACGTGACTAACTCTTGATCTAAATCAGCCATGATCGGATCCGGATCCGGCCCTCGAGATGATTTCATCCGGCCCCAGGCTTGTAGAGCATAAATGTCTGAGTCTGTCAAAAAAAGTCTCTAGCACATTCCTGTCAATAGTTATGATTTTTTTAAAGAAATATTAACCAAAATGCTCAATTGGTGTTCTGAGCTCCCCTCCCTAGCTAGTGATTACTTTCAGCTGTGAAGCTTAATTGAATGGAATGTGGCTACTGCTGTGTGTTTAGTACGATACTGTACAAGGTACAGTACAAGGGTCTATTACATACATTACGTACATTTCAAGCACATCTCAAAACTACTAATACTGTAGTGTAGCTGTAGCACAGAAGCAGTGCCTCGGGAAACAGGAAGAAAAACAAAGCCAAGTGACGGCTGTGTACGTAAACATGCGTGAGCATGCTTGTAGTCCGCGCCTGGTTGCACGGCTCATCGGCTCCGGCCCTCATGAAGTCACATTTCGTCCAATGCGGCCCCCACCCCAAAATGACTTTGACATCCCTGATCTAAATCAATGCTTCCAATTCTAAGCAAAGATTATGTTTTTGTCAGCCCATCGTGGTCCTACCGCTTGTCGCGTTAGAAGTAATCATACCTCCTGTTGTTGTGCTGTGTCACCTTGAAATAGGCTCTGAAGCTGCAAATCGCTGGGCGCCCCAATTTAATGATTCCAATTTCCAAATATCCCCGGGCGTTAAGGGTGTTAACTGATGAAAAAGTAGCAGTAATAATATAGAAAATGCCCTCTTCTTTACTGAGGCCAGTAAAGAGTCATGACTCTAATTACAGTATTTCCAGCAAATCCTGTGTCTCAAAATAATTGGGTGAATTTAATGTGGTCTGAGGTGAATTAGTGAAGACACCATAGAATAGAGAAAGGCACAAAGTTAATGAATGAGTTTCAAACCAATGATGTGGCAAGCAGACAGTGTGCACTGAGCCTCCGGGACGGAGCGCACCGCTGCACCTATACATCCCTACCAACCATGGGATGTACATCCTTCTCAGGAAGGCCGCTGCTTCGTCAGCACATTTCCAGCACTCTGACAGAAGCACAGCTCTGCAGAATAAAGCATGATCCACTACCGTTGTTGTGCAGCGCACTAATCCTGTTGCTGTGTAATCAGGTTGTCTAGCTGGCACTAGTATACAGCATACGGTCAATACGACATGGCGCTAGGGTGACCAGATCCAAAACTGTTCATTTGAGGGATGAACATGCAATACAGAAGTATTGCATGTGTGGGACAAAGTGGGGAAACGGGACGAAACGGGGGTTAGCAAATTATTAATATCTTGATGTCAAGGATTTAAATTAAAATATAGCAAAAATAGCAGATCTACAAGCTCAAAACGCATTTTGAGCTATTTTTGACAGTACATGCATGTGGCCTTAGTGTGGAAATACAGTGGCACCACTGGGTCAGGGTCTCAATATGTGGGACGCTTAAAAAGTATTTGAAATGAGCGACTGTCCCACGTAAAGGGGGACATCTGGTCACCCTACAATGGCGATGAGCTGTGCTTTTAGCCCCGCTACCTCCTCATTGCATATAATGTCTCCCCGTCACGTGGCAGTGAAGAAGTTGCTCTCAGATAGTGTCCTTGGGATGACTTGTGGGTATAGTCCCTTTTTAAGTGGTCCAGATGGAGTGGGACAGATGATTGGGGTCACCCGGGCGTTGCATTAGCCTTGCAGTGCGCCAAAGGCAAAGCTGTGCTTTGCATAAACATCTCATGTTTATGTCATGTTGATCTGTTGAATGCTTCTGCCTCCTGTTCCTGTTCTCTGCTTGTGTGAGCAGAATCAAAGTAAAATGATGTTGTTGTTGTTGTTGAGGCCCCTCCTATCCAGCTTCTGCTGTCTGTCCACAAACCTTGTCTTACACAAACATTAAATTCCCATTGACAATGAATTTCTTTTGTCATAGTGTCTGACTCTGAGCAAATGGACATAGTGTCTATTTTACATCATGATTATGTAAGATGATAAGAGCGCCCCTCACTTCACACGGGTGTGATTTGTTTTTTTTAATGGCAACCAGTATCCAACACACTACTGGTCCCCAACAAGTGAAGTTGGTTTCATAGAAATCTCTTCATGTATTAGTTTATACCTGCACGTTGTTTTTTTCCACAGTAGAGTATTTCTTAGTGTGTATAGTAGTGTATTTCTTTTCGTGAAGTTTCAGACATAACATATGTCAGGGTGACAGAACAAGGAAAATGGGAAATGGAGAAAGTTCACAAGCTGGATTTGAGCCCACAGGGGTGCAAGCAGATCTGAGCCTTCGTGTCGCAGTGTGCATGCTTATTCTTCTAGTGACCCAGAAGCCTCCCTGTACTGTACAGTGTCATGATCTGAGCACTTTACTCATTTTCTGCTAAGGGCGTGTTTAAATGAACACTTCAAGCCAGAACGGAGATTTCTGTCCTAATAAAAAGTCCTGTAGTGAGCCCAGGACGGAGATTAATAAAAATATCCATCTTTAATCTATCGAGAACGGAGCCCACAAGTCTACTGTATGATAGCTCCTAGTTGTGCGACAGCGATGCGATTTACGGCAGGGCCATCATCCAAAATGGTCCTGAAAAATCTTTGAATGTGAATAACTCCTGACCTAAATCAAATGCTAATCAAAGAGATCGTTTGGCCCATCGCGGCCATGTCGTTAGTCGCGGTAGGAATAATATTACCTGCTCCAACAAATCAAACTCAGCTTTTTCTACGCAACGGTAGAATCTGTTCTCCTATATGGCAGCATTTGTATTTAAGAAGGGGAAGTTCCCCTTCTTAAGAAGGGGAAGTTCCGTTCCCAATGCATCAAAACCAGACTGCTGCTCGCTGCTGTTGTCAAGTGTCCTTGAATGTACATGGCTTTCCATTCTTCACCAAACCGATGCTAGATAACTGACATTGTCAGCGTGTGTGTGTGTGTGTGCGTGTGCGTGTGTGTGTGTGCGCGCACACAGACTGGTGGGAATCAGCCTGACAGTTGTGGAGGCCAAGCCTTAACAGGCCATTTGTACTGTACTGTATAGTAGAAGAGAAAATATCTGAATCCTCAGACAAAATGATAGAGTGTGTGTGTGTGTGTGTGTGTGTGTGTGTGTGTTCACCATGCTGCGGAGGGGTCTTGCACTCCATGGTATCAGGTGTGTGGGTGTGCCAGTGGGTGTTTCTGTAATGTGTGTGCGTGTGTGTGCATGTGTGTGTGTGCCGCGTGCGCGTGTGTGCCTGTGCCCGTGCGTGTGTGTATGTGTGTGCGTGCGTGCACCATGCTGCATGAGGGGTCTTGCACTGCGTGGTATCAGGTGTGTGATAACAGTGATAGATGAAGGGCCAGATAGAAGCAGCTGGCTTAGGAGATTTCAGGTGACAGACAATTTAGCTCAATGTACCTCCTACTAACAAATGCCTGCAGCACACACACACGCACCTACACGCACAATCGCACACAACAACGCCAAGGCAGTTTTATTTGTACAGCAATTCAAATAATGTGCTTTACACAGAACATCAAGCAAAGGAAACACAATTATAAATTATACAAAAAACAAAAATGACATTAGGATGCATAGGATGCATAACTCGATCAAAGGCAGCTGCAGCAAACAAAAAGGTCTTCATAATGTTTTTCACTTAATTTTTCACTTAATTTTTATTGGAAAAAGGAACAACAAAACAACAAACAAAACAAACAAACAGACTCAGAGAAGGAAAAAAAAGACAACACAAAAGAGGCTGCATTTTTCACATACCACAATGCACAGAAAAACAATCATTAGGATTTTCATACAATAGCAATAATGGGCTGAAGGAATAAATGCCATTTCTCCCATTTTTTTTATAGAACCTTTCTTGTAATCTCAGAATAAATGGTGTATATTTCTTCCGTAATGGTCATCCAATTGTCTTTGGTACCAGTCTTCATAGTGTTTACTTTTAAAATAAATAAAAGTGGCAGCAGAGCTGCGTATTGTATTCTGGGAGTTTGTTCCAGATAGGTGGTGAGTGCAAGGTCACTTTTTTTGACAACATGCCACAGTGCTCATCATTCATCATCTTTCAGACTATTATCTAATTTTAGACTGACTGACTGAAGAATTTACATCATTGGTTGGTCCTGCTGGTCCAGCCAGAAAGCCTTTATACCTCACTGGGTCCGGACCGCTGGTGTAGCCATCTAGGCACCTAGGCTGGTAATCCCAGCGTGTCGCAGGTTCTAGTCCCGATCCCGACAACCTTTGCTGCATGTCACACTCCATGTCTCTCCTCATTTCCTGTCAGAATACTGTGTACCTATCAACAACGGCAAAAAAGCCCCCAAAATATATTTAAAAAAGGAAAGCCTTGCCTGTACATGCAACAGAACATGACTAACATTACAAGTATTTCACTTCTGCCCAGGCTGACACATGCATGTACATGTATACAGTACAAAGACAGATGCATCCAAACATGTCACTCAGCTTACACGCACGAGAGAGCATGCATTCTCTGTAAATACTGTGCATTGTAAAAAAAAAAAAAACAGCAATAAACATTCCAATTTGACTAAGCATGTGTGTTGTGCTGATTGCTGAAGATGATCAAACATCAGAATGAAAATTCTCAACAAGCTAATTATGTTATGACGTCGCTTATGTGTAACCTACAGTTTTGTGCCAGCCTTTGAAAGGGAATCTTCAGAACAATAATAGCCTACCTACCTATGTTGTATAAGTGTCACATTACATCATATCCCATTGCATTGAAGATAAGTTTGTAAAACATGCAGAGCCACTGCTGCGCTTGGCAGCCAGGAGATGAACCCACAGTGACAGCATGCTCCTCAGGCCCTTTTACACACCACGCTAAATGAAAGGCTTGTAGATCTGTTATTTTAATTGACTGTGGGACACTCGATGTATGATGAAGTAGTAGTACTGTACAGTAGGACATTAATTTTGTATAAGACACATATCCGCCATTCAGATGATGTTAAACTAACAGACAGGACTCAGCAAACTGATACTGTTGACAGAGTGTTTGTGTATGAGGCGAGCATGATTCAGTGTCAGTCGAGAGCTGGAGTGATGAGTTGCTTAGAGTCTTCGTATAATGCCTGATGGTTGCCTGCAGTGCTGCTGCACGATTAATTGAACAAAAGATTGCAATATAGATTCTAACACCATCTCATTACTAAATTTGAGCAAGAATCACACAGCTCTAGTTGGCTGTCCAATTCATTTTAGTTACTCTTATGTTTTTGCTACGAGAGAGAGAGAGAGAGAGAGAGAGAGAGAGAGAGATAGAGAGAGTCTGTTTAAAGCCACGGTAGTTGGCTCCAGGTGCCACATTTTGAATATAGTAATGTTCAACAACTACAGACTAAAGACAATGCAGCACTAGTAGTTGGTGTCATGCATGCACCAAAAAAAGTTGATCTCCAAGCTTTTTTAAAGAGCTGTGTGAGAACTTTTAGATTTTCTATTTTGGGTGTGTAACAACGGCAAGTACGTAAATAAATACTGCATAATCAATCTTTAAGAGGCACCATAGATGAAACCACCCATTGACACAAACTGACGTCGGCGCTCGCCCCCTCCCCCTCTTTCCAACTCTCCTCAGGCATAAAAACAAACCTGACGGTTTCACCTCGTCCATCATACCAACACCTAACCATCCCCCCATGTGTCTCTCTCCCCCCCATGCATCGGTCCTGAGCCATGCAGCAGCGCTGCCCAGAGCTGCACTTCCACCCACTCCAATTCCAAATCGAGCATCACAGAGTGCCGCGGGAAAGCGCGGCGGAATCCAACAACAGGCACTCGAGTGTCGCTCGTCTCTGCCTGTTATACGGCTCTGATCTTTTGCCTCTCTCCAGCCTGGATGGTTCTGTGCCCCGGGGCACTCTCAGGCCCGGAATAGAAACAAGCTATACTTCTGTTCTGACTAAACGTTTAATTCTCTGTGGTGGTGATATAATCATGCATGATGCAGTGAATGGACTTTTTCTTTATTATAGTGAGACACGGCCGGATTGCTTGCAATGGTCCCCCCGGCACCCCCCGTCAATCTAGGTCAGACTTTTTTGTATCTTCAAGGGCCTTCATATCCACATTAACATGTACAACCTTAAAGGTGATATAACCTGTTTTAGAAGACTGTTTTAATGCACATGCCTGCAATTTGTCCTCTGCATTTACCCATCCTTAGCGTGTTAGGTTTCTGGTCTAGAGGAGCAGGTCGCGGCTGAGATTTCCGCGCGCCCTTATTGGATCTCACCGTTCTGTCCGTCAGCCCCGGCCCCTCCTCTCCCCCTCTAGTGCAGCGCTACGTCACATCATTTGGATCGACGCCCACCCGGAAGGGTTGACTCCCACGTCTAGGCCAGAGTAGCCACTTTGTTCCTCCAGGCTTTTAATTTTTGTGCCGATGCAAATGAAAGCCTGTGGACCGAGGCTAACCCATCCTAAGTATAAGAGCAGTGGCTGCTGTTAATACTGCACCTGGGGAGTAGTTCAGGGTTTAAGTCTATTTCTCAGGGACACACAGACTGAGCAGGCCAGGAGGCAATCCAGTGACCTTCTGATTCCCAGACAGGCCTCTCTATGCACTCATCTGTGGCCGCCCGCAATTGGTGCTTTGAGGTCGCTTTGGTGGCCCGGGGGCCACATGCGGCCCCCACCTTCACTTAATGCGGCCCTCAGGTCAATGTCAGAATATTGATAGCCTGATTGATTAGTATGATTTATTTCAGCTGTTACAATTCCAAACATGGAAACATGACCCGTTTTGATTACTTCAGTCTAAATTTGTAGTTTCATGACTAGTATTAAAATATTATTGTCTTTTTGGCTGTTTTTCTTATAATAGGCTACTGTATAGTCCCGGTCTAATTAATCAAACTAAAGTGGTATGACAGGAAAATAATCGTTAACAATTGAGATCTCTTCTCTTCTGAGATTAACTATTGTTCTTTTGTTAGGTGAGTCTGTGATGGTGTCCAGGGCAGTGTTATTTTGCTGAGTATTTAAGCTTTTATTTTCTGGTAAAAGGTGCATTTATATAGTGCCTTTATCCAAGGTGCGTTACACAGTGCACTACTGTACATTCACCTATTCATACACCGATTGGGGTGGTACCAACCAGCTCCAGTACCAACCAGCTCATCGGGAGAAATTTGGGGTTCAGTGTCTTGCCCAAGGACACTTGGGCAAGACACCGCCCCCCCTAATCCTCTGTTAGCCTTCCATCAAGCCGTAGCACTTTTAAGGGCAATTATATACTTCGTTACTACTCACTTGAGCAGACACAGGGAAACAAAGTGTATAAAAATAGATTAGGCTTTAGAGGGCAGTCTGCTGTCCTCCTTTGCTACTTTATTGGGACATGCAGAGACAGAAAGAATAAGCTTAGATCCAGAAATCAAACCAGCTACAGAAGTATTTGTGCTTCCTTCCTGGGTGCTTTTTATATTCTTCACGTCCATGATACTCACCTCCAAAAACAAAGACAAAGATGAAGATAAAGAAAACGTTATTGTCCATTAAATCTTGCATAAAATAGAAATTTGCCTTTGGCACACTTCCAGTCAGTATACAATAATAAAAGCATTACATTAACCTTGGCTACATTGAAAATGAGGGCTTGCCCTCAATTGTACTGCTGAGTATAAATAAAGGTGATGATGATGACATAAAATACACAAATGCATGCATTATAATACTATATAAAATGCAAACTCATGATGCAGCAACATAGTGATCATGGGCTGAGGGGATTAGTCGCTGGAGCTATTTAAATTATATTCTATTTTTTTATTATTTATTTAACATGTCCACTGCAGTATAGGCATAGACGTCTTGTAACCCTTGTTTTTTTGCAAATGACCCTCTAAGTCTCCTGCCTGATGGTAACCAGCGTTGATTTCATAGACTAAAACTAAGACGAAAATGTTTCACTGACAAAATAAAAACTAAATAAAAATTAGGCCATGATGACTAAAACTGTGAAGAAATATATTGACAATTTAATCAACAAATAAAAACTACACTAAAATGTTAGGAAGAGACTATAGTGGACAAAAGATCCAGAATAAGTCATTTTACACTTGGTTGCATGCTGAAAATAGCTGACAATAGCTTACAATCCACTAAATCAACTGTAGATTCGTTCTCAAAAGTAAGAACACTCTCAGTGAGTGACCTACTGTATTATAGACCATACAGCATAACAAATAACGACTTCCTCTCTGAGACACTGGCTGCCTGGTGTCACAAACAACACCTCTCTATCAGTCTCCACTGACACCTGTTTTCAACGGAATAGACAGGCGACAGCATCAGTCACACACTATACATGCCCAGGCAAGTGCAGTGTGCGACATCTATCCTTACTGTAGTGACGGTGTGTTGGATCTGACGGAGACCATTCCTTTATCATGTCTTTATTCTCTTTATACCCACCCCCCCTTAAAGGGCCATTTCACCCCTGGAAGAAACTGCAATCACTCAATGTTAAAAGTATTTGTAGTAGATATTTAATAATAGTATTTGTCATATTTGTAGGATTTGTTAATAGTATTTGTAGTAGCAGCACTCTGTTGCTAAAATAATGAGGTCTGTGTGTTTGACTATAAGGTTTGACTGGATTGTTGAATTCCTACAATGTCCATAATGCTTTGGTGCACGTGTGGTTGGGAGCCCCATGTGGGCTGTCTTACTGAGACAACATGTAGGAAAGCAGTGAGACCACATTTCTTTCACTTAGATTTTTATTTCCTTTTCCAAAAAACATTAACAAAGAAAACAAAAAGAGAAAAAAAACGAAACATGTCAACATAATTTTTACATCAATATTTCACACTATGACCCCAGGTTTTTCCCCTCAGTCTCAGTCCCCATTTCCCTCCTTAAATACTGTCCATTTCCACTAACCATCATCCATCCGGTCTTCCTGTAGTCTCAATTTGTATGTCAGTTTTTGTGAGACCACGTTTCATGACAGATTTTGGTCAAGAACATGGCTAGATATAGAAACATGTACATATTACACACAAAACCCATGGAAAGTGTTTCTTGTGTCCTAAACATCATTATAATAAGAGCTGGTTGCACAAGGGGTGCACAAGGGGTTCGATCAATAAATAGTACTCTCTCTACCCACCCCCCCAGTCAGTCCAGTCAGTCACCTTAAACTGCAGTCAGTAAATAGTTCACCTTCTTCGTCTTCTTTATGCGCTCTCTTTTTCTCTCTTAAACTCCAGAGCTTCTTCCATCTCCCTGCTTTCTTCTCTCTCTCTCTCTCTCTCTCTCTCTCTCTCTCTCTCTCTCTCTCTCTCTCTCTCTTGCTTTTAATGGTGTTTCTGGGTCCTGCAGTCTTTTGGGGGTTGCCAGTTGTGACAGCCTGAGTGTGCCAGCAGCCTACTTTACTGTAGTGTTCTGGACTGCGACACTGCATGCTTCTCCCCGGGTGGACTGTGACACTGCATGCTTCTCCGCGGGTGGAAAGTCCTCTGGAATTAGAGAGCGAGCTGGAATTGCGGTATAATCGGCCCAGGAGCGGCGTTCATTTGAGTTCATTTAGGCACATGTCTGGATAAAACAGGACGTCTGAGTCCCCAACCTGGGTTCAAACCTGGCTCACCCGTGTGGGATGTCAGATACCTATTATCCAAATGCAATCCCTCCTGGCAAGGGTAGATATTCGTCTTCTTGCCTTAAAGATGGAGTGCCGTGATTCTTTTCCACACTAAGGGTTTAGGGGAGGGGATGATCGTGTGATGTCACAATATCACTGTTTTTTGAAGTACTGTCACCTCATAAACACATGACATAATAACCACACCAAGTGGTCTAATGAAGTACTGTCACCTCATAAACACAAGAAAAACTGGACAAAATACAAAAATCACAGCACTCCATCTTTAAGGCACTCTGTCACATGATGTGAATCAAAAGAAATAAAACCAATTTTATTGGTTAACGTCTGTGTTTTTGTCACAATAAATGACTAGGCCTTGAACGTGACTGACCAGAGAGCTGGACAGAAAGAGGAAAAAGAAAGAAAAAAAGGCTAAATTATCCCCCTGTTGCGCACCCCCACAGATTGCAACCTTGGATCGAGCCAGTAGTGTAGTGGGCCGATCCATCATGTGTCTGAGATGTCTCTGAGGGGTACGTGCATGCGTGCTTGCGTACTTGTGTGACTGCGCACGTGTGTGTGTGTGTGTGCAGGGGCGCAGAGAGCATTTTATAACTGGGGGGATAGATGTGGGGGGTATCGTGAAGATGTCGTGACATTTTCTACGCACGCCCCTCCACTTTTCACGATATCCCCTCCACTTTTCACGATATCCCCTCCACTTTTCAACTTTTGCGCTAGTAGTTTCATTATATACGTTCTTAGCTTACATATGATTCATGATAAGTACTTTGTATGTACTGTATATGATGTGTTGCCGTGCTTTTTTGTTCTTGCTTATTGTAAGTCGCTCTGGATTAAGAGCGTCTGCTAAATGCCTAAATTGTAAATTGTAATTGTGTCTGTGCGTGTTTGTGTACATATACCGTAGATGCAGACTAGACCCATTGACTCAGCAATACGTTGTCCTTGGACCTGACTTCCACTTTGGGCTTGTGATGAAGGAGATCGACGGTGGCCGTCTCTCTGATTTATCGGTGCAGGGCTGGTAGAATGCAGCCAGATTTTGTTTTACGTCATCATATTTAATCTGGTTGTCTTGCACCAAAAATAGCAGATTTACAAGCTCACCCAGCGCATATTGGTTATGCGCCCCGTTGTGAGCTTAGATCAGCTATTTTCTGACAAACTGTCGTACTTATGAATTAGGCATGACTGTCTCTCAGTGCTGAGGAGGCACACAGTGAACATGTCGTCTATCAACACCTCAGAAACGTCACATAAATCCAGCGAAGCGTTAGTTCATTGAGGCACGGAGGGCAGAAGGTATTATATAATCCCCCCTCTTATTCTCTATCAGTAATTCATTCTGTTCCTTTAAATCAGCAGTCCCTCAGTCCCTCTCTATGTCCACTCCCCTCACTCTCATTGGCTGCCAGCTAACTCACTCACGCCCACATTCAATCAGCTGTTCTTTATAAGCAGTCACTTCTCTGTCCTCAGTCTTCATGCTAGCTGACTCTGTCTCTGTTGTTCAGATGTCAGCGTTCAAATTTCCTCCACCTCCCCGGCCTCCTCCCTGAGGCATTAGTCCTGTAATGGATGATTCTGTCATCATAAACGTGTTTCATGTATTGTGCCATATGTGGTATCATCTTCTGTTATGGGTATCTGTGTTTATAATGTGTTTTATGGACTGTATTATGATCATGTGATACGTTCAGTATCTATGTGGGCGGCATATGGAATGCATTTATGTTGTTGATGTAATGTCTTATGTTATGTGCTCTGCTCTGGGGGGGGGGTTGTTGATATCAGAGCTGTGTCTCGGTGCACAGATAATTGGAGATATCAAATGTGATATAGCGGAGCTGTGTCTCGGTACACAGGTAATCTGATATATCACATGAGCAGAGCCATGCCGCCAGACTAACTGCAATAGCTTTGCAATAAATGGTTAACGGTCATTCTGAGTCGAAGTGTGCCAATGAACCATCGTTCAGTGAGCAGGAGGGAAGCTTAGTTTATTATTATTATTATTGTTTATTTATTATTATTATTA
>OOFJ01114787.1:0-11779 GCA_900323375.1 Benthosema glaciale
CCTGCGCCCATCGCCTTCCCGATATGGCCTGCGTTCCTCCTTCCCGCTGTGTCACTTTCACAGTCGGAGTAATTAGCTGTTTAATTAAGATCAACACCGGCTCTGCCACCGCCAAACACCAGGCGGGGGAGGGGTTTGCAGGCAACGGGGAGGGGAGTGTCAATATTTAACAGTCTCTGCTCCTTTTTTAAATGGATTTAAATTCTCTTTTATGAACACGAGGGGGATACATAATCATACACCCTTGTCGGGTCTTTTGACAGCTGCCTGCTGCTATCCCTTTCGGTTTGCTCTGTTTGGGTCCTCGTGGCTGCCCTGACGCTCCTGTATGGCTGCTGTTATACTGTTATCACCAATTCATTTTTGGTCTGGAGTGGGCGGGGGTGTTGGGGGGCGCACTGTTTTTTTGCCGCCTTCCTTCCTTCCTTCCTCTCCGTGTCTGTTATCTGCCTTTTGGATTCCATTAGCTTGTGGCGGCGAGGTGATTACGGCCGGCCCAGGCCTTTTAATACAGATTAGACGTCAACCGTGATCCTTGATGCCTTTCATATGCCTGCCATTGCTCGGCACGTCACTTTATTGTCCAGGGACTCTGTCTGGCCCTGTAATGGTATCTGTATTCTGTGCACTTTGCATTGTGAATATCAGCATGTCAGCTTGGCGCGGATCATGTGATGATGCCTACATACTGTAGCTAGATCGGGAAGAAAACTCAAAGTAGCACCACCATCCAACCTTCAGGTGATCGGTCACCTGCACCCTACACCTAATTGGGGTGCAATATTTAGCCAATGGAGTGCTATTTTATGTTGTGCTCTCCCTACTGCAATTGCTTTATTGCATCTACTGACGTTTTGCACTCCCACTGCCTCCCTAATTCCACTTTTTCCATTTTCTCCCAAATGATTCGTTATGCCAATTCCCCCATATATAGTCCCACTCCCTGTCACTGCTGCTGACCCTGGGGTGTACAAAAAGCACAATGTCGCCAGCTGCTTCTTTTCACCCAACCGTGAGGAGTTTCACCGGGAGGACGTATCTTATACGGAGGATGCGACACATTGTGAGCTTGTACAACTGCTATTTTCTAAATATTTATTTGTACAAACTTTAAATGGCACAATGAGCACTTTTGGTACTTTTTGATGCCAATACTTTGGTACTTTTACTCAAGTACATTTTCAATTCCGCACTTTCACTCGTAACAAAGTAGTTCTATATCGCAGTATTGACACATTTATATAAGTAAAATATTGGAGCACTTTTTCCACCACTGGAGATCACCCTCCCCTCCTGGCTTCCCAGTAGTGAAAAAACAATCCTTGGGATAAAAACGGCATCATATATCATATCTCATCCCATATCTCATCCCATATCTCATACATCATACATCATACACATATATCATATCTCATGTCATACCTCATACCATATCGCATATCATATCTCATACCTCATACGATATCTCAAATCACATATCATACCTCCCATTATGAGGTATGAGCCTCATACCTCATAATGTAAAATATCCCTTATCTCTCGTCTCCCTAAGCTCCTCCACTAATGGTAGTGGGCACTGGGTAGGGACTTTACACCTGCGACATCCGGATGCCCCTGTTATGCTTATGGGAAGTGATTTGAGAGTAAAAATTGTGAATTGACATTTTCATGCTCAATAACAATATTTTGTCTGATAAGACCTTCCATTTGGACGAAATTGGCTTTCAGTTTAGACATACTGGCTGAAGCCCATGTTTACTTGCAGTCTGAGTACTGTTTGTACGAGTTTGTGGGTGGAGCTGAGAGACAGTTTATGTCAAAACAAAGTGCTGTGTTTGGTAGCACCTGCTGGCACTGAATGCCATTTTCCTTTCAGAAAATGTCTAATATATATTACGTCCTAGGACGATGTAGCTTGCCGAACTTAGACAATATAAGCTTGATGGAAGTTGGCGAGCTGTGAGGTTGAAGATCATCTGCTTTTGGCATACAAAGTATATGACTCGAGTGTTACTGATTGTAGTGTGCAGAAGTAGAGAAGGTAAACCAAAAAAAAACAGTAAGGACTTTGGAAAATTATCATGCCTTTGCACAATTTCCCAGCGACACAATTCAATTGCATTTTGAGAAGCAGCCCTTTCAGAACAAGTTGAGCCTGATTTTAATTGAACAGCGAGTCGGCTCTCATTTCGTGTAATTTGATTGTCACGCTCCTGAATTGCGTTTGATGATCACATAAAACAAAGCCTCTGAGATAATCATTTGCAGTGTAATGCCGCACTTATTTTAATCTTCACTAATACAACAGCTAAGCCACGCAGGTAAAGGGAGGCTGTCATTCCCAATCAGGGAGCGAGCCACTGGAGCATCACTAGCAAAGATAAGCAGAGCTCTGGAAAAGGGACGTAATGAGTTTTCCAAGTCTACATCTCTCTGTGTGCCTGTCTGAATCCAATTAAGCATCCTTTATTTTGTGCTTGGCGATATCCATTATGTTGGGTGAGTGCTGTACCTGGAGTGACTGAAGGTGAAAGCAATAAAACTCTCCTCGGCCTATACCAATACTGTGCGTGTGTGTGTGCGTTATCTCTAGTGAGAATGAAGTAAAGGTTAAACCATCATGACTCACTTGGTTCTGTCCATTCTATTGTCTGTGTGTTGAGGTGGTAGTGGTGTCCTACCAGGGGAGGTGGAAAATGTTTGGCGGGCCTCCGTGCCCTCCTGTCACGTGACCTGTCTGGAGGTGTCCACCACAGGCCTGGCAGAGGGAATGGGCCAACAGCAGGAGACACAGGAGGGAATGGTAAGATTCCTAGTGCAAAACTATGCATTAACTCCTTAGCGATTGTCCTATGATCGATTTATATATTTTCGATTAATGGAATAATCAGTTATTATACAGTATACTATATCAACACATCGATTAACCATTTAAGCATTATTTATTATTTTATAGTAGAATAATGACATTCTCAAAATAGTGATATTGGACTTCACAGTCAATTTATTCTGAAAAGAAAGGAATTGAAATATAGTTTCCACCAAAATTATTTTCATCATTTTAAGTAATCAATTACATTTTCACTTTGATTAAACGTTGCAACCCCTAGTTTAATGATGACAGCATGTATTCACTCCCACATAGGGTGAAAGTGAAGAGGTCGTGCCTTTTGCTCTGGATGAGGACTTTGACTATGACCGTGTCGTGCTGTCTAGCAAGCACCCCATGATGAAGAACTGTGGCAGCGGTCAAGTCTGACAGCCAGTGTGGATGGAAACAATTTGAAAAGATTTAGTTCCAGGGACCCCCATTAGAGAAGACCGCTCTGCACCTGGAACCCTTTTAAAGACTCTCAGGGGTCCCCGGACACCACTTCGAGAACCAATTTTCTAAAAGTATGTTGTTATTTTCTTGCCCAAATACGTCTGGAATCTGGTTGCAGCGTAATATACGGTAGCAATAATTCTAATTACGCCTCTATTACTTTTACTGTAAATTTGCCTGTGACCGTAATTCTGAAGCAAACCCTGGTAGACAGAAAAAAAATCGACATCTAGGTGTGTTCTGAAAAGCGCAGAATTTACCGATATCTACAAACTTCATAGGTTGCCTTAATATCCACTTACTGAATGTGCATTATTACTTTGTATGTATTGTGCTGATGATGTAGAGCATGAAAACGGCAATTGAACGTCTCTTCTTCTGGTACATGACACGTAACAGTCAAGATTATTTCATATTCAACACGCTTTATGTCAGAACAAATCAAATCAATGAAAAATGTTTGAACAGTATACAGATCAGAGAACTCTTATCTGACAATGGAATGCTAGGAGAATAAATTGTCAAAGAAATCAACCACAAAGTCTTATTCACAGTGAATTGCTAAGGTAAGGTAAGGTCAACATTATTATGCCAGAGAGATGGGGGTGTTAGTGCGGTACCGTCATAAAGAAAGAAAAATAAATTCAAATATACAAAGTCAAGTACGTGCACACACACACACACACACACACACATGCACACACTCAGAGCACGTGCTTCACAGCAATATTGCTCTAGCATAAGCTGATAATGCTAATAAAAACTGGAAAACACTACAGTTAGTAGGTGTTATTTTGCACTGTAAAACATACAGTCTTGCATGCTTTATTTGTTTAGAGTATGACTAGAGACAATACAGTAGCATTAATAAGCTTGCATTTATGAACCAGAAATGCTGAAAACTGTACAAATGTTGGATAGACTCCTGAGGCACTGTTCCTTTTTTGTGGAGGAGCACAGGAGCTGTTTTGCAACCATACACAAGTTTAGTTTTATTCTGTGCCTACTGAGTTCTTTTTAAAAAGGAAAAGGCTTTGATAGCCACTGTAATACTACTAATGGGACATGGAATCAGCATTCTGTAGATGCATGATGGGGATGTTAAATGCTGGCTTCCCCAGAAAAAAAACGCTTAGTCCAGATTCCCGCTGAGGGATATGGAGGCTTCAGCATGTTTTAAGTTGAGAGGAGGGGGTATTTTCTAAGGAGAGAGCACAGTAAAATCCTCTGTGTTCATTTAACTCTTGAGAGTGTACGAGGGGTCCAATTGGTCCCCGTCAGCTAGCAAAGACATGACAAGAAGTCATGAATTAGCTCAAATAAAATTGTAAAGATTTGCATGGAATCAATTATGTAAATGTCAAGGGGGGGATGGGGGGAGTCAATCCGAGCGGGTGCAAAAAAAGAAAAAAAAATGTCTGTGATGTTTTATCAGTGAAACATCTTTTCCGTAGTGCCGTGTGTGTGTCTGTGCGTGCAGGCTGGCGCGCTTGACAGCGTTGCAATGTTTGTTTCCCACCGGGGCGAACACACAGCACAGTAATTAATTTCATGTTGCTCTACACAGCCTGTGTGTCTCAATGTGCTTTTTCACTGAAACAACCCACTTAGAAAGGCTTTTTTTTTTGGATGGGGGAGGGCGACGACTTCTACTGAATGTGATCCTTGAGAAGTGATTGCAAATATTACCCGTGTAACCTGATTTAATACCTGACTGCAGCACGCTGTTGTGTCAGTGGGGCCTTTTGAGGCTCGACGTTTAATGCGATTTCAACATTGCGTGCAAATATCCTTTCATTCCCTTGTCTTTTTGCTGTGAGGCCGCGCGTTGCCCTCGGTTATGAGCTGCTGTCTTATCCATCTCTCTTTGATGCTTGTTGTCTTTTATCCTGCTACCCACCTGCGATTGTGTGGATGTGCCTGCGTGTGTGTGTGTGTTTGTACACACGCCTGTGATGGCATGGGGCTGGTAGATAAATCACCTCCAAATGTGTATTAGGTTTTAGGGCAAGTGTTCATGGCAGAAAATATAGGAACGTATTTTCCAGCACGCATTTTACTTTATTTTACTTGGTGTGAGATGTGTTATGCCTGCTCAGTCTGAAGCACTCTGTTTCTGTCACCTTACATTTAATTGGTGGATGGCAGGGCTGGTGGACAAGATCTTTTCATGTTTATTATTATTATTTTTTGCCTATATCCCATTGCAGTCATTCAGTTGTATTATCATTTAATGTAGGATCAGTTAACCTTATTGAAATCACAAACAAATAATTTGTTTCTTGTCTAGATCATCATTGTTGGTGGATTTTTAAATCATTAAATCACATTAACTGCATGATGTGTATTCATTTATCCATATAACTGACCTGATATTGATACTGTATAACTCACTGTCGGTACTAGTTAAACCCATGAATTGTTCATGACTGTAACACATGACTGTAATGTTGTACCTTGAATCTTGAAAGCATACAGTACTGATCTGCATGTAGTATATCACAATATAATACGTTTATAACCTTGGCAAATGTTTGCCTATCTTTGCAGAATGTTCATATATTTTACATGCCCAGAATAAGTACAGGTAGAACGGCATGTACAGAATGATATCTTTTAACAGCAGTGTCGACATGTGCAAGAGCAGAAGGCATACATACAACTCGTGTACACATCAAAATCACATGTCTTCTTCACTTGTCTGACTGTAACATTTTGAGCATCTGCTCAGGTGCGTGCGTGCGTGTGTGCGTGCGTGCGTGCGTGCGAGACTGCACAGACAAAATGTGTGTGCGTGCGTGCGTGCGAGACTGCACAGACCAAAATTGACTTCTGTTCTGCAGGGGACATACAGATGGAGTAGGCTCACCTCTCTCCAGGTGGTGCTCCCTGTGGTGAGAATAGAGTGAGGGCCATGACCACAGCCTTTCAGTTGGTGCTACCCCACCAGGAGAGCAGAGATGGGGGGCAGAGATAGAGGGGCAACCCCCCACCGACTCCATCAGTGTGCACAGGTGTGCTTTTTGTGGGGCACCAACAGTAAACTCCAGGTGCACCCTAAAATCCTGGGTGTTAATTGAATCCTTTTGAACCTGGCGTCCCTATTTTCTTTAAAAAGGAAAGTAATATAATAGCCGATCTAGAGAGAGAGAGAGAATTCAACTGAAGAGAAGCATACTGTGGTCCTGCTGAACATGGATTAGCCTACTTTATGCTATACTGTCGTAGCATTGACATTTAGAACAGAATTTTATGAAATATAAAGACACATACAGAAAGCCTACACATAATAAATACAAATCTTAGATGAAGATAAGCAATACATTGTCATAATAGTAGCCTTATATAATATTTTTGTAAACACTTATGTTTATGTGATTGTGTCTGCAGTATGCAAGTAAATAAATACTACCAAGAATATAGATGCACTCAAAGAGGTTAAAAACAGTTTTGCCAAATAGATATAGATGTATATATAGTCTAGTTACTGTATAAGCTTGCTTACATTGTGTGAGTGTGACAGGGTAGGGAACTAGAATTCAGTGGCTCAATCTGTCTTGGAACTTCAGAAACTCCAAAAACATATCCTCAATTAAAGCAGTGAAGCACTCTGGCAACTTTAGATGGTTGAGAAGATGAGATGAGAAATGCTGGCCCTGCTCTGAGTGTTAGATATGTTGGAAAGTCAGATGCAGAGCTTGTGAATGATTCACTTAAAATTGTGTTTGCGTTGCTACCACAGTATATTCTCTATCCTGTCCCAGGTCTTCTTTTATTAATGTCCCTATATGTGAAGTCCAAACATATAGTAAGTGCACTGTATGGCACGCTCTTTCACACTAGAAAATACATTTTGTGAGGTCACTTAACCACTTAAACCATATATACTGTACATCGTTGATGTATATATCCCCCAGGGGTCAATACTTTGCACCCTCCTTTTTCCTCTATACCAAATGTACTGTATGTACCAACGGTCTACAAGCTCATGTGATGCGGTGTGTTGCGTGCTGGCATATTGGCCCGGTTATAACAAGCCCAGACACTGATGCTTGGGTTCATGTAGTTAAATGTCAAATACCTTGGTGTGCTCTGTGATTCTGCATTTAAGTAGGTAAATGCAGTAGCAAAAGGCAGTTTATTTCAGCTTCGTACCATGGTCAAAATCAAGACCTTGAGAAAGTCATCCATTCTGCTTGTATTTCTACAACTCCCTGTACACTGGGATCCCTGTCCAATCTGCAACTGGTCCAAAACGCTGCAGTCAGGCTGGTACCCCTATCCTGGTCTCTCTCCGCTGGTTGTCAGTATGGATTAGAATCAATGCTAAACTTGTTTGTTTGTTTTTTTATAACTCAAAACGGATTGTCCACCTCCTACACCGTTGACCTTTTAACCCCTTCCTCCTACCTGCAGTTCCCTCAGGCTACTAAGGCCCAATTCCAATGCCCACCCTCAAGCCCTAAGCCCTTCACCCTCACTGACGTTATAGTGCTTGAGGGTGAGAGGCCGCAAGGGCTCCAAATTGTGGTGAAAGGAATGGAACAGTCCAGAGAACGAAACTCGGCTCAGGGTTGACAGCGGCTTTGCTGTTGCAGTCCACTCCTTACAGCATTCCCCACGGCTCCCTCTGACTCTTTGGAAGTTCAGGCCCAAGTCTCTCTCTCTCGCTCTCTCTCTCTTTCTCTCTCTCTCTCTCTCTCTCTCTCTCTCTCTCCCTCTCTCTCCCTCTGTCTTGCCTCTGCTTTTACCTTGTTTATGTCTGTGTTTCTTACCTCCTTTGGGCCAAGAGCTGTTAAATTAGCTTTATACATTAATTTGACTTTCCTTGACTTAGGTAAGTATAAGCTACTACAGGCTTTAAATTAAGATTAAAAACTAAAGAAGCGGCTAAACGGGAAATAACAGAGCTAGGTAAACACAATCTACTACAAACGGTTTACTTTCTGTGGATGAGTGCAAGTTTAACTTGGTGAACACGCTTCTCACTGCTTGCTTGCTCGTCCCTTTAACCCAGAGCAAAACAATGTATTGATATGGTGATCATTGTAATTGTATTGACTCCCTGAGATAATGTGTGGGTTTGAGCAAGGGTGATAGACTTATCCTCGGAATTGTTTTTCAATAATTACATATGCAAGTTGCTCGCCGGATGAAAGAATTGGGGGCCGGTTTGTAAGGAGGAATGCTAGCGTGGTGCACACACACACACACACAACCAAGGTTGTTAGCATATCGCATCATTTGTAATACTCTAAGTTTTCTCCTGGCCCATTTAAGATAGGGATAAAAAATGGGCACCATTAATATTTTATTATTTTGCCCTTGCTCAATATGTCTCTATGAACTCCTTGCACCCACTGTATAATCAGTGAAGGGAGCTGGGAGTTTGTTTCCTGCAGGGTATGCTTCTCCCTGTGGGTGTCACTGTTGCCACATCTGTGACACTTGAGGCTCAACCAGTGGTCCACCTGCCCTGATGATGAGTCTTGTCGAGGTATAGCTGCTGGCCACACAGACAACCAAATGTCACCGGAACGCTGGGTGTACACACGCACATGCATGCGCATACCCTGCATGACACACACACACACACACACGCAGTGCAGGCTTCTCACATGCGTAGGTGTGTGTCTGTGTGTGATCATGTTCATGTGCCTACACATATTGCAGAGATTTCAGCGGTGCAGAGTAAGGCTCTGCAGTCCTGTATAGAGAGCCAGTTAAGGGGGAACTTAACAGGAATACCTCCAAGCTTTTGGTATAAAATATCTGCAAATAGCAAGTACATTTTCATCGCTTTGGAGACATAAACCTGTGGCATTATCGTCATAACGGATCTTTTTGGTCTCTGATGTCATTTAGAGCCATCGACAAATGGACTGCAGTGGCTGAGATT
Source organism: Benthosema glaciale (assembly GCA_900323375.1). Lineage (NCBI taxonomy): Eukaryota > Metazoa > Chordata > Actinopteri > Myctophiformes > Myctophidae > Benthosema > Benthosema glaciale. Next base: position 9,225 of record OOFJ01114787.1, read on the forward strand.
TATGTTTATGTCATTACTCTCTCGGTGATATTACGCGAACATGGTATTTTTGTGTGATTTGATTTCCTCGCCGCTAGCACTCCCTCAAAACACGTTTTATATCAGAGTGATCAGGGCTAAGGCTAGGGTGATTTACGGAGGAATGAAATGATGCAGTAATAAAAACGTATGATAGTAAAGCATCATGCCAGCATGGGAAAATAGAGAGCGATAGAAGGAGAGAGGGGCTCGTGCTTTGGTTTAGTAGTGTGAGGGCTGTTGATCTCTAAAGCAATATTTTCTGTGTCCCTCTGAGGCAGACAGTCACCTTGCCAAAAGCTACGACGGCACCAACTGTCAGGGCTTGCCTTGGGCCCCAGACACAGACGGAGCCCTTTCTGGTCGAGACTGGATTGTTGTTGGGATCAATGTAATTTACAGGCACACGCAGCATGCTACTGTATGTCTCCGATGGTACACTGTATGCTCTGTGGAAAACTCAGTTTGGTTTCTGCGCCTGCCTGAATACTGATGAAGATGTGACAGGAGGTATAGTCTGCAGGACAGCAATGGTGCGTGTGTGTGTGTGTGTGTGTGTGTGTGTGTGTGTGTGTGTGTGTGTGTGCGTGTCTGTGGAGTAATTTAGGCCATAGTCAGATGTTATACAACACTTTAGAAGTCATTAAACAAAACCGACTGTTAGTTGCTCTGCCAGATGATTTATAAGGAAAGCTTGGAATCTGCTGACGTAATGGACTTTTCCCCCCCTAATGCAGCTTGACTTTAATTGCATTCATCATTACACTCGGAGAGCAATCCTGACCCCTTGCATTAATATGAAACATCGGCTAGGTCGCGACCAAAGGTCACTGATGATGAGATGACAACAAGTCATTACCATGACAAAATTATGTTGACAATATCTTCTCTGGCCGTGCGTGCGTGGGCCACCTGCAAACCACTAATTATATCATCATTAAATATTTTTACAACATCACACTCAATCATTAAAAGAAAATCCTGCCATGTGCTTGTCACCATTGTTGTTTGCTAGACATTAACAAGGTAAACTTTACATTTAAAGTGGACTTATTTTAATGAATACAATGTCATATTAACAATTCTGTATATTAGAATATGTTCATAGAATAATACTGCAACAGCATATCTGCAGTGGTTGGAGGTCCCCTGATCTTCCACTGAGGAATTTAAACCCTGGTGTCATGTATTGATTGATTGAATTAATACTTCATTAGACAGAAATGCAAACGGTAACAGAGTACAGTCAACACTTGGCTTAAAAGGATAACAAAATATATCCTAAAAAATGGCCTAAAAATGTTTCCATTCGGGTAATTCATAAACATGACATGAAAAATAACAGCAAAATTCAATATCATCACAAAATATAAAACACTTGCCACCGAAGAAGGCAAGCGGCTCCGCGTCCTTTGGAATCTCATGGTCGCGTGAGTGTGCTCAGGCTCAGCAAGAGAAAGAGGAACTTGTGCATGCACAAAACGCAAAGACTTATGGGTAAAAAAGGTGGATAAAGCAGTAGAAAAAAGAAAGGGGGGGGGGGAGTAGGACACCTACTGGTTGACATGTAGTACTGCCTGGAGCTCATACATGGTTGCAATATACCTGTATACCCTTGACAAGGACGGATTTCTTAGTTGTCTTAGTTGAGTCGCACATGCTTTGGTCTCTGCAGGAGAATCTGGGGTAGGACAAACAAGTTAAGGATTGCAGTTTTTAGAGTTTTGGCCTGTCTAATTCCATGTGTCTATATTGACATTATTCTCCATCCCTCTCTCTCATTTGAGTCATGTGCCTGTCCCGCAGAGGAAGAAGGCACAGCAACTGTGAGAGAAACACGATGGCCGGGTCCCTCCCTGCCTTTGATATCGGCAGCATCCCGTCGGTCACACTACGGAATATCGTAGGCTTCCGTAAAAGCCAGTGATTCAGCACTGTCTCCTTTAGAGAGCCCGCTGTGACACTGTTGTGCGATCGTAAATGTGTTTTTGTCTCACAAGGGGGGCTGACTTGCCGGGCCTTAATCGCCAGCCTTTTCTCTCCAGTGGGCATTCTCGGTGCTCTGGCAATCAACTCTTGTTTCATTCGTGGGGGAAATTAGGAGTGAGGGATCTTTAACGCTTTCTAGACGGGGACCTTTTTGGTGTTTCAAACATTATGTTATGCTTTAGCTATTGAAAAATAGCAGATCTACAAGCTCATAGCGCGCCACCGAGTGGCGCGCTACGAGCTTGTAGGTCTGCTATTTTTGAAAAATCGTGAAAATGTGGCGCAAATCTTTGAATATATTGTTTCAGAGCGAACGTTTTTAACTCATATCTTTGGTTCTGGGGAGGTTCCTGGAACAACATACTTTCAGATGAGGGTCGGGGGGCCAATTACAGATAATTTTTTGGGGTCCTTGAGATTCATTATTTGAGAACTACTAGCATAGAAATAAGGGTTTTTCAGAAAACTTTCAGTATTTAGAAGACATTTTTTAGCATCGTTTTCAGGCTGAAATGGGTTAACACGGCGGTGGAGCGGAGCCGCTCGCT
>OOFJ01114816.1:0-12319 GCA_900323375.1 Benthosema glaciale
CACAAGTGATTGAGTTCAACCTGTGCAAATACATTATGGGTTTTTGCATACTTTATACACACATATTTGTACTACCAGCTAGGTTTTTATTCATTTTATAGCAGTTAACATGTATTGTTCTGGTAACTGAGTGTCAGACTCAGTCAGAAGTTAAAACGTTTTGTACATGTTGTCTTGGATTTACCTTTATGTGCTCACATTATTCAGTTGATAAAACCTTTACAATAAGCTTTTTTAATGTACTCTGCTTTCATGACACAAGACTGGAGTAGTAGATCATGCTGAAATCCCATTGAATCATTTTGAATAATAAAAAATCCTAATGCTTTAGAGTCAAAAAAATCTTTTTTGAATCGAGAATCGGAAGAAATCGAAAATCGATTTTTTGAATCGAATCGTGAAAAAAATCTTTTTTGAATCGAGAATCGAAAAAGAATCGAGAATCGGAATCGAATTGAATCGGGACCCCAAGAATCGGATTTTAATCGAATCGTGGGACACCCAAAGATTCACAGCCCTAGCGATAACGCAAGCGAAAAAAAAGGGGAAAAAAAGCTTAACAGAATCCAGGTCTGGAGAATCGTGGGCGCAAATACGCTAGCGTTGTCGCACCGCGATTTCTCCACGCAAAAATGCAGGTCTCATTGAAAACGAACTATCGTTCCGCATTTGCAAGGCCTTTTAATCTAATGTGTCGGTACGTGTACAATTAATCAAGTCAATTTCATGACTAAATTGTATATTGCCGCTATCGAGTGGAAAACCTGATGTATCTATAACTGTTACTTCTCAGGTTAAAAAAAACAAAACAAAACGGCAAAAGCAGCAGATCGACAAGCTCAACATGTGTCATCCCACGATCGACACACACCCACGAAGAGCGTCTACAATTCTACATGCCCACGTGGGTCGTGAAGCATCGAGTCGAGCAAGCAAGCGTGACGCTCTCAGGTCACCGAAAGCAATGTGTTCCCTCCTCTGTTTCTCTCTCTCTCTGTGTCTTTCCCTCGGTTTTCCTTTATTCTGCTTCCATGCATCTCCATTCCTCTCTTTTCTTTTGCTCCTTCATGCTTTCTCTGTCTGTCTGCGTCTCCTCCTCACTCCTGCCAGCGAGACTGTGGCACTGTGAGAAATTCTTGGCGTCCGAACACGTGCCAGGATTAAATATTGGAAAGTCACTTTGGCTGCCATCACAAACATGGGTTGGGTTGCCCCGTATTTTCCAGTAACACTGAACGTGTGCGCGCATGTGTCTGTGTGTGTGTGTGTGTGTATGTAGCCGTGTGTGCACATGCATATGTAACAGCTCTATGCATGTATAAATGTGTGTCGTCCTCACACATGATATTTGCGTGTGCGCGACTGCGCGTGCACGGCAGAAGAAAAAAAATGTGTGGCTGCGTGTGTGTGTGTTTCAGCACAGGGTGGCGTGCACGTGCGAGTGTGTGTGTGCGTGTAACCATCATATCACAACATGTCAGACTGGGAGCCACATCACAGGGTGCCTATAATAAAATCTTCATGCTGCACTTATGTCACCCAGTATCCATTGCTCCATATGGCCTCTGTTTATACTGGGTGGCCAGGACTGGGACCATAATACTTCAGAGGAGGGAAAATACGAGGTGGGGGGGAATAAACAGCGACGTGGCACTAAGTCGCTGGCCAAATATATCAACCTCTCCATTATGATGGATATACAGTATATTGTCATGAAACAAATGAAGAGTACAATAACTTTATCCAAAATACCCTCTGTTTTAAATGCATGTCTCAATAGTTGAAGAGGGAGCATCAACCAAAATCTTGCAGTTGTCGTACATTTGTCCAAAGTCATTGAAACACTACATTACATGTGGGCATAAGGTTCCTGCCCAACAGGGCTCGATCGCTCCACTGTGCTTACAGCTTGGACATCTAGATGCACTATACATGGACAGAAGTGCAATTGGACATATTTGTGGGTGGGAAGCAGGGCAGGGAGGCAATCCTTTTAGCTGCCCTAGTGTCTGAGAAGAATAGCAAATGGAACACAACCACCCTAAAGATTAATCATGGTGTGTATTCCTGCATTATCCGCATCAAGTGATCTTGGAGAATTGATTTATTGAAGATTCTGACCTTCAAATGTATATAATTTCTGTCTTGATTGTATTGTATATTGTACTGTGCCTTTTGCTTTGGCAATGTAAACGTATGTTTTCTCATGCCAATAAAGCCCTTTGAATTGTCTGCTACAGTATGGCCAGTGCCCCTGTTCAGCAGGGGGCAGAAGTAGCCCATCTACCTCCAGTGCCACCCCCAGTGTGTCCAATGCATCCATGCACGTATACGACTGTTGATGTGTATATCAGTGACTGACTCCATGTGTGGAGAGGACACATTATGATGATGCTGTGTGAGGTTGTACATAGCGTCATTTTCAGTGCACATAGCCAAGTATAAACCATGGATAACGGTACAGCTGTCATGCGTGCGTGTTTACATACCAGTTCCCATGTCAATGAATGGGTAGTTGACCAGGACCAGTTTGTTGAAGTTGAATTTGTATGTAAACCTCTTCCCTTTGGTCTTATGCAGGATCCTCTTGTTGTAGTAGTATCTAAAAGAAAAAGAAACCACATATTATATACAGCGAGCAGACAGCGGTCAACCTAGTTAACAGCTGTTTATAGGTTTTAACTTGGCTTTATTCAGAATTCCTTGAGGCGAAGCCATTCAAAACAGCACATTGTAGGTCCCTGGAAATTTGAACGCCTAAACAAGGCTGATCTTCATCATCTTGGAATATGAATGGCTTTTAATCGTGAAGATTAATACATTATGTTGTGGTTAGGAGGCCCCAATAAGACCCATCCTAAGTCCCTTGGGTTCACATACTGTAAAGCAACAGAATGTACAAAACGCCATGTGGAGACATTGACACATTTTCAAGATGAAATAGAAAACTTAGCAGAGCCCATGTGTCTTTAATTGTCTTGCAAGTCATTTGGATGTTATTTGTTTAGCGTTTTGTTTTTATTAGACAATACGCAGAGTAGCGTGACAGGAGAGACGCGAAGAGACGGAGCGGATGATTAAGAGACGGAGCGGATGATTTAGTAGTGATGCAGTAAAGTGGTACAGTTGAAGTGTAAACAAAGGAGCAACAGAGTTGAAGTCGGAATGGAATTTGAAGAGGAAAGAAAGAGAAAGAGACAACGAGACACAATGTTAAAACAAGGAGAGAGAGAGAAAGAAAACAGGAAAGCAATGGGATGAGTAAACGGCAGTAAAACTGTGGTATGAATAATTCAAACCTCATCGGTGCGGTAATGTCACATAACCTCTTTTATAATTCTCTGATCATTAGCGTTAATGGCTGTAGCCGCCTCCATTGCAAAAAAGCGCCTCATGACTAATCTATGCTCCGCCGTACGACGAGTGTCAAGGGCCAAGAATATCAGATTCACGAGTTCACAACACGTCGCAAAGGCAGCACGCTGTGAGCTTCTAAAAATCTGTTATTTTTTGGCAAGGTGGCACTGTCTTACGAGGAAGTATGAATCATGACTTCGTCATCCCAAATGATGGAATATACTAAGTGATCCAAAGCCAGGAAGAGTAGGTCACCCATCAGCAAAATGGCACATCTCTGACGAATAGCATAATCCATTAAAACCAGGAAAGCAGATTTTAGCTTTGGTCATTCAAAAATAGCAGATATACAAGCTTGCAGCGCATCCCTTTGTGCCGCGGTGCAAGCTTGTACACCTGCTTTTTGTACGTTTTTCGTAAAAATGTCCAACTGAACCGATTTTGAAGGCACATATGGAATCGGCCTCAGGTTTTAATGGGATAAAGCCCCAATTAGGTTTGTCATACGACTGTGTGCATGCATCGAGGCTTGAAGCACCCTGCTCGCTCTCTCGTGGAGATGAAAGCAGTGCTCTCCCATCGTACAACAGGAACAGGAAGTTCTTTTAGCCGTGTGTGACTCAGTAAGTGAAGGACCTCTCTACCCTCAAAGCCCACCTGCTGCTGTAAGAGAGATGATTACTCACTCAATCGCATGTACACTAGCCCCATGTATGACTCAGTCCCTACGCTCATTCTGTAGCTTCGAGATTAATTCACACCATTGAGAGCCTTCAGCGGCGTTTCAGAACCGGCTCGTGGTTTCCATAAGGAACATGGCTTAACCATTTTCTGCACATTGTATCTAAAAAGTAAAAGGTCCGATCGATGAGCTAAACTAATTTTACATTAGAAGCGGACAAGAAAATCAAAGTTACGGGTTGAAATCGCTTGTTTAGTCAGCCGCTTCCATGTTTTTCAAGGAAGTTGTGCGCATTAGCGCCTCACCTGGTTGAATCTGGAATTAGATTTTCCAACTGACTCGGTTCAGTCAACATTCCACCAAGGGGAGGCGCTAATGCGCACAACCTCCTTGGAAGAACATGGTAGCGGCTGACTAAAACAAGTGATTTAAACGCTCGTTTCAACCAGTACCACTTTGATTTTCTTGTTTAGCTCATTCTCTGACCTTTACTTTTTGGATACGATGTGCAGAGAAGGGTAAGCAACGTTCATAGTAGTGGAAACCATGCGCTGGTTCTGAAACGCAGCTGAAGGCTCTCATGCTGTGACTTCATCTCTGAGCTACAGAATGAGCGTAGGGACAGAAGTCCCATATGGGGCTAATGTACACACGTGACTCGGCACAACAAGGCAGGTGTAATACATGCCCACACAAAACGTGGGCAAAATAATACACAGGCACCCGTACAGTATGCACTATGCAGTCTCCATACATTTTCACACATACTGTATATCGCGCACACATCGTGGGCAAGAGGCCAAGAAATGCGCACACACTCACAGAAGTACATCAGCACGACAGACCCAGACTCGCATACGGGCTCAAGCTTGCTCTGGGCCTTTGAAGAGCATTTGAACTCACTTCAAATAAAGTAGAAAGGACTTCTACTAGTGTACAGTATATATTATTACCACAGCTCATTTCTCTCGGCACACATGAACACACTTCAAAGTGTGTGCAATATGAATCAACTTTAACAATTAAGGGGTGTTAAGGCTTTTGCTCTGTGATTTCAGAATTAATTAAGAGCTTCATATAGTATATAGGAGCATCATAAAGCACAGAGGGAGTTTGAAGCCATGTTTAACTGCAGCTGGGGGTCCGTTTGAAATGTTCCTTTAGTTCCTTTAGCCCTGCTTTAGACTGCCATTAAATTAATTGCAATTTAAAACGTTTCTACTTCTAGATACAATGTGGCATTTATTTGAAAGTGCACTCGTTGCGCATGTTCACATATCTTCTCGCATCAAAGTCGAGCCCATTTTCTTTCGCCACCTTTCTCGCCAATGACCAATACCTCCTTTTTTAAGTACCCGGTTGAGTTGGAGATCCATATGTTTATATCAGCAGTAGATATTTATTCTTTAAAAAACAAATCAATGTTTATATATAATCTATTAGATGGATTAATCCCATTAACTGTGGCAGTTGTTCCATCACATGCTTTAGTATAGTAGGGTTTTGGCTCATTTTAGCAGAGATTTCAAACAGAACAGGGCTGGACCTCACAGGCGCAGAACGTTGGGTCAAGAGGCACTTTTCACTCTGCTACAATTATTTGAAAACTGTAGTTACTTGTTACTTTGTTGATTTGGATTATTATTATTATGACATTTAGATGAACCACTTTAGCCCTTCAGCTATTTGACAATAGCCGATCTACCAGCTCACAACGCGTCACAGATCTGCCATACATTTTTGAAAACATTTTTAAAACATGAAATGGGACCGTCTGCATGTGTATTATTTACTTTTGGTTCTTAGTACATTTTGATTCAAATTCTTTCGTACTTTGTTATTCATAGTTCGGCACCCAGGGTTGTGGGGTGGGAAATTTAGTATATAGTCTAAATGATTGTCTATTGTCTATATACATACATTCATGAATCCACTTGCTGACCGGCTTGATGAATTTAAACATAAGAAGCCTGTCGGCTGCCGGACTATCAAACTTGACTTGAGAAACAAACAAACTTGTACTTGTTAACTATTTCCTACAATTATAATTTTACAGAAGACACAGATGGACTGGAGGAGGGTTGAGAAGATATAGCAAGTGTTCTGTGTGCATGTGTGTGTGTTGACTAGGCAGTGTAACAAGTCATCACCATAGTGAGGTACAGCATAGCCCACACCAATCTACAACACAAAGGGGGGGTTAGACCGAGGAGTCACTGTGTGTCCGTCAGTGTTTCTTTGTTCAAAGATAAGAAAAGAGACAGGGAGCGAAAATAAAACATCTCAGACTATCCCACATGTGCTGCACAGAGGGATATGGTGGTGTGCGTGCCCGCTGCATGTGTCTATTTTAGCTGTCACACTAGCAGAGGTTCTGTCAGACACACAAGTCATGAAAAGAAAATAATAAACTGGCTTCATCCAAAAAGAAATTCTCTTCCTCCTTTCATCTTCCGTTCGTTGAATTAGGACTTGTGTTTTATTAGATCCTGTACAGAGAAGAATGACGGCTCAAGAGAGAGAAGAAGACCGAGACATGAGCACTTTCCTCAGTTAATTCCCCATGCACTCCGTTTCGTTGATGTGTTGTTGTTGTGTCCGTTTTTTATTGATTACCGTTTTTAGTCTGTTAAGAGCAAGTGCGCTGCCGTGGCATTGCCTTTGCTGTGAATGTAATTTCCCATTTGGGGACTGCTGTAAAACAAAAAAAAAGCACTGTGATGTGGAAAAAGTGATGAAACAGACTTCTATTCAATAAGACAAAGTGGTGTGACAGCACGCTCCCTCTTTTCTGTTACTGACAGCTGCACTGTGCATACCCTGTACTGGACCCTTGCAGGAAGCAAATAGGTTAAAAACAAACAAAGGGTATTTCTGATACCGCGCACATACACTTACTGTATCTCAATTCAATCCATGGCTCTCTATCACTCACTATCGTGCTGTCTACTTCTTGTATGTTACCATAGACTAAAGTGCTTTGTTCAGATTAGACCAGTTGATCTAAGGCTGAATGTGGGAACACACACACACACACACACACACTTAACCTTTGCTTTAGAGCTCTTCTGAGTTCATCCCGGTTCATCTGCGGTTCAAACTTCCTAGTTCCGACAAATAACTTATGCATGCTCACACATACACCCCTTGTCCTTTACCTAGGTAATTTGTAGTTTATCATAGTTCATTCAAAGTTCAACTCTTCCAGGTCCCACGTAGTCAATGGCACGCACGTACACACACACCGTTTCCTCTCCTTTGCGTTTAAAGTTCTTGCCTTTGCTACAAAGTACAAACCACAAATACATGTGCACATACACACACACCCCTTATCTTGTCTTATCTTTTTAGCTCTGCTACCCTTATCACAATTGATGTGGTTTATGCTTCCTGGTGCCCTGTCAAACTCACCCCCCCCCCATCTCCGTTACCTGAATGGCCCACTGATTTGTGGTTAATGTCATGCCTCGCAACAAACCACACATCCAACTTTCTACAAGAGAGCTTATTCTTGACACACACACGCGCACACACACAGTTTTTACATGTGCCGTCTCTCTCTCTCCCGCTCTCTCCCCTCCCTCCTTTCTGTATTTTACTGGCAGCCACATTCATGCTGCTTGTCTGACCTCATCTTACTGTATGCATTAGAACGGAACATTTCCATGTTGTCATGCTACACTGAAAGCACCTGTTCGTCCCTCGTTGTCAGTCCGTCATTGTCATTTCCTGACAAACGCTCTGTATATCTCATAGCTCCCTCACGTTGAGAGTCAGCTGTATATCTCATAGCTCCCTCACGTTGAGAGTCAGCTGTATATCTCATAGCTCCCTCACGTTGAGTCAGCTGTGCTCACTGTGATGGATCTAATTGTTAATACACGTCCAATAAATGCCCAAAAGATTTAAGGTTTAAGTTGAGACTGCCGAGGAAGGAAGAGATAAGAAAAGGCTCAAAACGGCAGAACATAAAAAAGGCTCAAAACGGCAGAACAGGACTATAGAGCGATCAAAATAGGGGAGTAAAATGTGAGATCCAATAGCAAGTGGATTGTGTGAAGTTACAAGAATGGAATGAATGGTATTAAAAATAATCCTTCCATTTGTCTTCCACCTGCGATCTGTTCTCTCCTTCATTCTCACCCAGAAGCATGAGTGATGTCATTTAACCATGATGGCTCAGCATGATGTTTTAAGTGCAGTTGTAGTCAGGGTTAGTCAGTCAACGTCAGGGTCGCACGGTGTGTTTGTTGCACAACACGCATGTAGTAGTAGGTAGTAGGCTACAGCAGTTGCTTCTGGCTGCCATTGTATAAATCAAACGCAAATGGCGGGAAACTATGCAAAGGAATGACCAGAGAAAGGAATTACTCTGAACTGGCAACAAGAACATCAGATTTCACTGACAGACAATACAACCTGTCGTTTATAAATTATTCTGACATGCAAACATTTGACCCCGATAATCCAAGGAAAGGATAAATAAACCCCACCTTTGTCAACAAAGCAGATTCATGAATGAACACGGATGTCAGTTGACACAAGAAAACGAAATGTACAGCAACATGGATTTGAAGAACAAAGGATGTGAGCTGAGACAAACATTGAATAATGGGTAAAAAGAAAAAACCTAAGTTGTAGTATCAGGGGTTTTACAAGTGCAGACTGTGGACCCAAAGATAAAAATCATATCAAACCCATTAAGGACGGGAACCATTTATTGGGTTGCATTTAATTTTTTTCCGAAAAATGAAAAGAATCACTGATCTAGACACAGTGAAGGGGGACCCTCTCACCTTAGCGCGCGGCTGAGCTTGTCGTAGTTCATCTGGGGCTTGCACTTCCTGGCGCCCCACAGACGGGCCACCTCGTCCGGGTCCTTGATGACGAACTCGCCGTAGTCGCCCTGCCAGGCGATGACATCGTGGTACTCCTCCTTCCGCAACAGCTCCAGGATGAAGTGCCACAGCTGGATCTGCCTCGAGCCGGGGCTCGACTCCGGTTTATAGGCCCAGTCTGGAAAGGCGAACCCTAGGGCAGAAGGAAGGGTGAGAGAGAGAGATTCAGTGGAAAGAGGGTGGTTGTCAGGTGAATTCAGGGACTCAAGATTACTAGAGGCCCTAACCATGTCCTGCATAGGGAATTTGAACTAATGCCTTCGGGCAGGAGGTACAGGCTGCCAAACTGCAAGCTTAACAGATTCAAGTTATCCTTTGTTCCCTCTTCAATCAAACTTCTCAACAGTCAGATGTGATGGAGGGTTGAATGTATGCATGTATGATGTTTTGTCTTCCGTCTTATTCTTTTGTATTTTTTGTATTTTCTGTATTTGTATTTATGTAACGCCATTGTCCTCCTGCTGCCCTGAACCAATTTCTCCCTCGGGAGACATAATAAATATCTATTCTATTCTAATTTCGAGGATAGGGAACGGTTCGAAAGCTTTTATAAATGTATAAATATTATCAGGTGACGTTAATGTCACCACAGGAGGAACAGTGGAGAGATGACAGAGGGGGGGTGTCTGTCTATGCATTTGAAGTATTACTACCTAGTGTTGTTCTTGTAAAAAACGATCTGGATTAAGAGCGTCTGCTAAATGCCTAAATTGTAATTGTGTTAGAGTTGGGAGGCTGTTGAGTGGCAGGGTTCGGGGAGATGATAGCATATACCGTATAGGGCTAAAAGTCTTCTCAGAGCTCTGCAGTCAAATCAAAGCTGGGCTATCGTTATCAAAGCTGGGGAATCAACGACCGCTAATAGAGCTGATAGCTCAACAGGCCTTGAAGCTCTTCAAGACAAAATATAAGCTGACTGAGCTTTTATGACTGCTGCAAGTCCACACACACACAGAAATGATATAAACATTCACACAGTAGGGAACATAGCCTATGTACAGCCACAACACACACATACCCGTGCACGACAAGTTTATATAGGAATTATGTTCTTTGTTTAGTGTGAGAACCTTACTGTATTTAGGTGATTTTCTGCAACACACACACACACACTGCAGTAAAAGACTCAACACCATTTCAACACAAAGCTGAAAACGCACGCATGTGTACACACACACTCATTAGGACCAGATGTGCTTTGGCAGTAAGGCTGAGAATGCTGAGAGTGGGAAACATATGGGCATTCTGCAACAATACAGTGTGTGTGTGTGTGTGCATTTATAATAAAGACGCACAATATATAGACTAAATACCAGTGCTACAATCAGTTTCCCACAGTGAAACTAAATACGGCCATATCTATACGACAGCCACAGTGAACTGTTAACAATGATAGGGCCATGTGTTGAAGGCTTTAATACTAAAACACTGTAGTAGCTGTGACTGTTTTGACCTGGCAGGGTAGAAGTGCTAAAAAGTCACACTTGGGCATATTACTGTATAGAGGTGCATGCATCCAATCCGATTTTAGTTATTTTTAGATTAATCGGTATCGGTATCAATCTGGCCAATTAATTAATCGGTCCCATTAATCGGTCTGTCTTTACAGATAAACACGCCCAAAGTAACAGCTTGAACAGATCTATAAGCTCACAATATTAAATATAAAAGGTATTAAAGTTAAATTTCACTTGCCTAAGCCTGCAGTGCAGACACCCTGATGCATGTATTTCTCAGAATGGACAACATTTCTCATCGGCACATCCCTAGTATATAGTATATATGTATAGAGTATAATATATATGGCTAGCAAGTGAATGGTAGGTCAATTCAAGCGGTCAGTAGAATTTATCCCCCATCCCCCCTGGTTTGTACCAACAATCCAATTAGTGGCCTGCTATTCTACCTCCTCTTCTACCTACTTACTCACTCCTCCCTCTCTCTCTCTCCTCAGAGACTGGTTTCCATGAATGTACCTCTGCACCCTGATGGGACTGTCACCTTCAGTGCCACTCTATTTGCTCTCGTGCGCACCTCACTGAAGATTAAGACGGAAGGTTCTGCCTCTTACACATTATACACACGCACACAGGGCAATTTCACATCCTATGTACTGTAGTGGAATGGGTTTGCTGTAAACATGTGATGGATAAAAAACCCTTTGATCAAGCCAGCTGTGTATATTGATTTGTCCCTTTAGGTCCCATTGATCAGCAGAATGAGGAGCTGAAGGTGATCATTAAAAAACTATGGAAGCGCACAAAGCCAAAGCTCATCGATGAAATCATTCCACCCCCTAGAGGTAAAGCACAGTACTGCCACGGCCCACAGGTTGGGAATCTGGTGCTGTGAGCAGTGGCCTCTGGACCACTAGGACAATACCCACAATGCATTGTGCAAATTACCCGAGTGGATAAAAGGTTGTTTATGTTTTAGCTATTACGTTAAACACGGGGGCAGTGGGTCAGGGGGTAGAGTGGCCACTTCCGGTTTCCAGTTCGATCCTGGGCTCCCCCAGAGTTAGTGTCGAAGTGTCCTTGAGCAAAATGCTCAACCCCTAGTTGCTCCCTATGTGCAGGTTGGTGGTGCCTTGCATGGTTTCCTCCGCCATCGGTGTATGCATGTGTGTGTGAATGGGTGAATGCAGCGTAATGTAAAGCACCTTGGATAAAAGCGCTATATAAATGTACCATTTACCATTTACATTGTTATGTTCATGTATGGTTAAAAGTGTCTGTGTTTAGGCTTTAGGTTAGAGATGATTAGGTTTATGCTGGAATTGGTGTAGCTATAACCACATAATCCCATTTGCCAGCTTTATCCATATCACAAATAAAACAATGGTTTTGATTTGACATATAAATGTTTGTTCTCTTCAGGGGATGAGGTCACTTGTGGAAAGTTCTACGCCAGCTTCCTGATCCAGGACTACTTTAAAAAGTACCGTAAGCGAAAGGAGAGGGAAAGGAAGAGCAAGAAGAAGGACAGGGCAGCTTCTCTCCAGGTAAATGTTTCTTCTTGTTCCCAGGTCACATTTTATGATTTTGTGTTACTTGGCATGTATCCAAGTTTCCTCACACTGAAAATGTGATGTTTAGCAGAGGAGAATTATATTAGAGGAAATATATCATCTTTTATTATAAATATACAGGTTGCATTGTGAAAACGTCCATAGTAGACCTCCTACCTGGAAATAGCCGTTTGTTTACAAACAGTCAATCGCTCTGATGTGAACTATTCCCTCAGCAAGGGCTGCGGACGCTACAGGACCTGGCTCCAGAGATGCGTCTGGCGATGGAGTTCGACATGGAGGAAGAGGAGGCCGCTGAAGTGACAGACGGCGAGGTGTTCGACAGCGAGCCGGGCACCTCGGTGATGCCCA
>OOFJ01114822.1:0-13037 GCA_900323375.1 Benthosema glaciale
TGTGTGTTTGTGTGTGTGTGTAATGTGTGTAGTGTGGAATGGCTCATTAATCAGTCTGTAAGCACTGTTTACAGAGAGTTGCTCTGGACTCCACGGTATTCAGATCAGGTCTTTCAAGTAGGGACTTCAAAGAGCGGGCTGGGTGTCTTAGGGGATCAGATGGGACAGGGGCGTGGATGTAGTGCCATGTAAGGCTGCTGTTAAGGGCTTTAGTCTTATTGACACACACGCAGACCATCTCGAGGTACAGAGGAATGCAGTGTTAAAACAGAAGGTCTCTGTTGGAACATGTAGGAATAATATTAGCACTTTTTTTGATGACTACTTAATCCAAGTTTTATACCTCAGCGTACAACGGTGTCTAACAAAAATAGCTACAAGCTCACAATGTGACACATCGGGACACACTGTGAGCATGTAGAGCAGCTATTTCAGCCTATAATTGCAAGCCCAAATATAAGAGGCAACAGCATTTAAGCCTGTTTCCATTTCTATAGGCCGTATTTTATTTTTTAATAATTATTACAAACCTGAGTGATTAAATATAGTATATCCTGTAGATATAATTATGCATAAAACTGTAAAAAATATATAAAAAAAAATAAGAAAAAAAAATAGAAAGAAGAAAAATGAGCTCAATAGTACAACATTTGCGGTACCATTTGCAGGAAGTTTCAACTATTAGCCCACACAAGACAGTAGCTCTCACAATCAAGTCAAAGCCTCCGGCTGACATTCATACGTACTGTAGGTGCATGATAATATTTGAAAACAAGCAAAGTATTCATTTCATTCCGCTAGCTTTGCCAACTTGGTGCAATACGCCACACTTGAGAATTATATGATAAATCCTTGCTAGACATTTCAAGCTAGTACAGTTTATCTGTGCCTGTAATGAAACACGTGTTTCTGTTTAAATGCATATTGCTTCTTGAGCCTGTGATTTATGATGATGACACATTGTACCACACAGAGTACAGGCTGCCTCTTACAGCAGGGATAACAGAAAGACAAGTTTACTTAACCACTTAAACCCTATACCCGGGGTCCCCAGGCCAGGAGTCTATACTTAAACCCTATACCCGGGGTCCCCAGGCCAGGAGTCTATACTTAAACCCTATACCCGGGGTCCCCAGGCCAGGAGTCTATACTTAAACCCTATACCCGGGGTCCCCAGGCCAGGAGTCTATACTTAAACCCTATACCCGGGGTCCCCAGGCCAGGTGTCTATACTTAAACCCTACACCCGGGGTCCCCAGGCCAGGAGTCTATAAACCCTACACCCGGGGTCCCCAGGCCAGGAGTCTATAAACCCTACACCCGGGGTCCCCAGGCCAGGAGTCTATAAACCCTATACCCGGGGTCCCCAGGCCAGGAGTCTATACTTAAACCCTATACCCGGGGTCCCCAGGCCAGGAGTCTATAAACCCTATACCCGGGGTCCCCAGGCCAGGAGTCTATACTTAAACCCTATACCCGGGGTCCCCAGGCCAGGAGTCTATACTTAAACCCTATACCCGGGGTCCCCAGGCCAGGAGTCTATAAACCCTATACCCGGGTCCCAAATTTGCAATGATAGCCAGAGGGGGATTTCTAACAATATAGATATATGTCACAGCTGTATATACAGTACATACATACATAAAATACATGTTTACATAAAGCCATAGCCATAATAAATAAATAAAATCAACCACCCCCAGAGTAAAATCTGATAATAGCCACAAATAATGCCCTATCCACATTCTGTTGTGTTGTGCTGCTCCTAGAGCTGTTAATAGGTGGCATGTGGGCCCCCGGAGAACTTTCCCGCTGTGCACATAATTGTACTGATATGCTATAAATATAATATGCCAATTCCTACATGCTGTGAAAAGTGGAAATGGAAACCGTGGTCTCTGTGAATATACTGTACTCTACATAGAACATTGCATCCCACGTTCTAGAATGGCACAAATAAGGTCAGCCTTGGCTGAATTGAGCGACCCTCCTCCAATGGTGAGCCCCCCCCCCCCTTTTACAACTTCAGCACACCCAGTGTAGCAGTGGTTCCAAATCCTTTTTATGAACTTAAATCGGCGATTTTCACTTCACTACTTTGTTAAAACATTTGTCTTCTAATTATTGGAATTTATTTTTTGCTTTATTTTCAACATTTTATGTGGGAAATTCTTTTGGAAGAAAAACAAAATCCTTTAAAAAAACAAAATAAAATGTATAGGAAATACCAAAAAAAACAATTAATGAAGGGATATTTAATTTACTACCACTAATCCACCCACTGTTTGGGAACCAGACAGTGCAAACTGGTAATGGAACGCGTGGTCTGTGTTGCAGCACGTGTGTGTGAATCTATTGCAACCCACGTTCTGTAATTGTGAGATTAGTTGCACAAATAAGGTCATTCTTGGGTGAATTGAATAACCCACCCCCATTTGTACATCTTCAGTACACCCACTACAGGGCTCTTCTTCAGCAGCCGGGGTGGAGGTGATCTAATACGGAGGCTATCACGATGAAGGCGGTCTCGGCGACCCGGGGGTCAACCCGGTCTTGTTTTACAGCAATCCCACCACTTGTACCAGCTCTTCTTATTTTCTGACAATCAGCCTGGAAGGTGAGACGAGGGGGGTATAGGGGGGAGATCGAGCTCTTGTAACGCGCACACACACATACACACGCACACACCCTCGACGTGCGGGCTGGCAAAAAAAATAAATAAATAAAAAACGCACACACGCCTGCATCACGTTGTATAGACAGACCCACACATGCCTGGGAGCACGTGCGTGCGTACCAGTGAGCGAAAGCACACAAATTGCAGACCACGGACATCAATCTAGCGGCGGTGCCACAATAGTTAAAGGGGTGAGGTCAGCGCCATTAATGGAGCTCTGCTGGAGAGCTGGTGGTGACTGGGAGGTTTCAGCGTGCGTACTTCTCATCACGGCTCACGGCGCTGGGCGAGAGTAAGAGAAGCTTGCTATCACACATCTCCACTCCTCTGGTGATGGGGCCTTAGAGATGGGCCCCCACGCTCCTGTCATCCAGATCTGATGGTGAAAGGGGAGTGGGTAGGGACAGATGCCTGGAATGGATGGATTAGATCCACAAATAGATGCAGCGCGTGTGTCTCTCACAAAGGTGTTCACCGGGTTCAAGGCAGTGCATGGTTTGAAAAAGTATCAATACTGCAATGTAGAAGTACGAAGTACTAAAAGTAGAAAGTACTCATTATGCGGAAGGTCCCAAGTTTTCAAATCTATAAAATGTCTAAAACAAATGTAGGACTACTTCATTTACATCTATGATTACCACTGATTCGAGGTAAGTTCACAGGGTGTGATGAGTGACGTGAGACTGATAAACACTGACTGCAGTTCGACACTGTAGACAGTGATACTCAAACCTTATACATATCAAGGAGACACAGCCAAAGCATTGTTTAGGGGGGTGCTAGGCCCAAAAGGTTGAGAACCCCTGCTATAGGAAACAGACTGGAAACAATAGCCATGGTTGACAATTAAACTGACTGGTAACGCTAGTCATGGTTGATACTGATAATGAACCTGACTGGTAACACTAACCATGGTTGGTACTACAGATTGGTAACACTAACCGTGGTTGATAGTGTAAAGGACTGGTAACATTAACCATGGTTGGTAGTGTAGGAAAAGGAGGTGCAAGGTGGTCGCAGGTGAAGTTACAGCTAGGGTTACACTGGAGCCATCGATAGGGCTTGGCTTGAAGCCAAGTGGAGAACATGCTTTTGTTTATACCAGCGAGTCCCTTTCCACTGAAACACCCTGACAGTCTTAATTACAGCGGCTCTGAGTATGCACCCTATTTTTCGTTCTCTTCACCAGCAAAACACATCAACTTGTTTTGTTGGTAATTATAATGGGAACGAAAATGTCAGGTGAACAATTAGGAGAGGGGGAAATGGGTTTAAGAGGAAGTTTATCATTCCTTTACGAGCCCATTAGCCAATGAGAGGAAGACAGACTGAGATTTAGTGCGGCTCAACGTGAGCAGCAACATTAACAACAAAACCGCTTCTGAAGAAAATATGTAAATCTGTCTTTTGAAGTCTCTTTAAAAGTAAGGGACTGTTATGGGTCAGTTGGATGCTTTTTTTAAATAAATACATGCATAAATACTAACTGGCAGCCTCCATCCCTCTAATAGTCTCTATAGGGGGCCACCGCAGAATGAAGCAAGGGTTCTTTTGGGATATCATTAGGAGAATTAACACGCACAGATAAAAATACGTTGTTGTGTTTTCAGGGGACGAAGCAAGGCAATCCGGTATCTACTGAATACACATGTTTTCATGGATCAGAAGAACAACAGGGAGCATGAAGTAGAAAGAATGAGAGGAATATACAGTCTATCCCTCATTGCTCTAAAAAAAAAAAAAAACGTCAAATTATCCTAATGACTCCTGTCAGCAAGAGCTGCTGGTGCCTTATAACGGCACAAGGGAAAAAAAATATGTCTGCTTCCACACTCCTAAGCCAGATACAAGTATGCAATTTGTTTCCAGGTAACGTGGTACACAAGGGAAATCATGTCATTTTCTTTTTTCTTTTTTTTTCGTTTAAGTTATCTTCTGTATGCTTTACTCGACTACACCATTGGCAAACAATAGACATGACTTTGATGTAAGTGCCTAGTGTGGGGGGGAAAAAGTAAGCTGAGAGTACAGAGCACAAAGAAAAGTAAAGAGGTTAAAGTCTTCCAGGCCCGGCGGACCCAAACTTCTCCATGCCAAGAACCCCCAAATAGCCGTAGCATCTGGGTGTAGCCCCCCCCAGCCACAATAAAAGGAGAATAAAAATCAATAAAATGTATGTAAGCTTACAACGCAACATAATGATGCGTTGTAAGGTTATATATTTTAAAACAAATATTATTTGTTTTAAATAAATTGTTGCTGGACTTTTCTTTTTATATGCATTTATTTATTTATTTTTCCGACCGTAGCCCCAACTTTGGCAAAAGATAAAGTAAGATGGCATGATAAGCCCCAACTGCGATCAGGATCTTCCAGATTTACAACATAATAGCTACAGTTCCCTGTAACGCTGGCCCTTGAGGGACATTCATTTCTACAAGCGAGGGACAGACTAAAACTATTTCATTAAGCTCTGTCCCATTTTCTTCACGTACAAACGCACAAATCCTTGGTTGTCATAAAAAGAGCCCTATGTGCAACACACAATACCAAATCATCTGCGGTAATGTGAAGATGTCAGAGCTATATTCAGTCATTTGTATGAGTGGGGCCCATTTTCATTTTGATTCATGGACAAGTAATACCAATCTTTCACAAAGCGTTCTTGCCATTCCGCCAAAGGTTACAAGGGGAATTGAGATTTATTTTGAACGTTGTCGCCAACATAGCAAAAAAACGTATGAAGTTTTAAATAATCTACACCCTTGTGCAAACAAAGACAAATGCCACATAAAACTAAAGAAGAAGGTCATGAATCCATTCATCTCTGGACCCAAAGGGACCATGAGTATGCATGTGTTATCTTTACGTGAGACAAGAATTATGTCATAATTGGGTACAGAGACACACACAGAAATATGTATTATGGAGATGGCTTTTGTATCACTTTTAAGGAAGTTTATGAACATGACCTTGCTTTGACCACCAACTTCTAATGGGTTCATATTTGAGTCCAAGTGGGATGTTTGTGGCAAATGTGAGACATCACGTTCACAAGGTTGGGATGGACGGAGGGTCAGACGGACAGACAAACAACCGAGGTGTGGAATAAAAATGCCACAACTATGTATATGTTCTGGTTAATGCAAATGTCTGTTGGGAGTGCAGATACTATACTGTGATATTGGATCTTCAGTAGACTTCTAGCACTGCTATTGAGTGAACTGACATCTCACAGGGAAGCGCAGGCATGTGAAGTGGGGGCGGCATATGAGATAAATTAACCTGTCATATAATGCAAAGTGCTTAATATCCACACACCAAGAGATCAGTCAGTCCCCTTGAGTGTCATCTAACGCAAAATAAAATCAGTAGTTGGGAAACCTTGCTACAAGGGAGAATACTGGCACGACAATATTATGTTTCTAAGTCAAAAGTCAAAGTCGTACGATTTGTCACACATGTTACCGAACTGAAATTTGTTCTCCGTATTTGGCGGCACTCTTGGTGAACTGCAGCCAAGGAGTGGTGAGCTGCAGCCGTGCCGCACTCGGGAATAATTTTGATTTGACCCCCCCAATCCAACCCATTGATGCCAAGTGGAGGCAGGGAGGCATTGGCTCCCATTTTTACAGTCTTTGGTATGACCCGGCCGGGATTGAACCTCGATCTCCCAGTTTCAGGGCACTCTAACCACAAGGCCACTGTCTGGTATATAAAAAAAAAGAAAAAGAGAATGATGAATAAATACACAGCCAAGCTGAATCTAAATTAGGTTGTAGATATCATTCAAGCCTTTCCACGCACACTATGAGTGCTGATGGGTGAATACCCGAATGTTAAAAATGATATTTTTCAGGAAACGGAAAGAAAAGAGAACCTGTGGTTCGTCCAATGGATGTTATTAATCAAAGCTCAAGTTAATAATTTTAGATGGTTTAAATATGTACAACCAGGTATCTCTATTCTGGGCATGCAATCATAGCACGCGCGCAGTTACACACACACGCACACACGCACGCACACACACACGCACACACACGAGTATGCTGCAGTAACAGCCCTTCAATCACATGTAAAATGAGTTTCAAGCTCCAGAGACCCTAACAGTGAAGACCTGTTGGAGCTCAGCACAATTCATCTCGGCCCCACAGCTTATTAACTCCAGCTTCAACTCTGCATGTACAACCTGCTGTGTAAAGAGAGAGGTGACCTTGAGGAGGTGTCGCCTTAGCGTGACCAACAGCATGTAGACACTTGGCGCTGAAATTGTCTATTGATCAGTGGGAATGATACCACTGAGTTTCCGTTACATATACTGTAGGGCTACAGTTTAGGGGTGTAACCATATAGTAACTGTTTTAATTTAAAATAGATCTTAGTATATCAATATGTAAACAGCAAATATCGTATCATATTGTTTGACTTTGTATTGTATCGTTTTGCAATGGAAATAATCGATATCGAATCATTTTGCAATGGAAATAATATACTTGTGCATTGTATTTAGCAATTTTAAGAATAAAAATTAAATATGGGTTTAATTATACTTGGTAAATTGTGTTACTTGGTAAAAAATGTGTATATTCTCTGTGTTCATGACAAGGCGTGGGGGTTTGTCCATAATGTGTTCAAATATAATGTCCATGTATTTGCCAGAGAACCTGTTTACTAATTTATATCCAGCATAATAAATGGAACAAAATCATTGGTTAAATATTTATACAACCCAGACAGACACACTTCCGTACTGGCATCCCTATTGACATTATATGCAAAATATTTAAAAAAATAGCATACATCTACAGACTCACAACATGTCAAATCATGACACATGATGTGACACACTATTTAGAACTACTTTTATGAGTCATGCAAAGTATCAAATAATTTATAGGCAAAAAATAGACAAACTAGATACATGAGTAAAGCTCACTTTGAGTTGCATCCCACACATCGGGTCGGGTAGGGTTGGGGCAGAATCTGATAACTCTACAACACAGCCGTATCCTGTTGCTGAGGTAAAGAGTAGAATAACTGATAAACACTCAAAACTCAAGCCTTTTTCACCAGTAATCAAAGTGGCTCCACTTGCTGCAATGAAAGTGATATAGTTGCTCTGACAAAGCACTCAAATTGGTCTTCGAGATGTCTTCAAATTGCCACGTAAATAAGGCAATTTGATTTTGCAAGAATCAACATGGGGAGTGGAAACGTGAATGCTAGGCTTCTGAGCGATTAACATGCACTACATGATACGACTTTCAACACTGCTCCTTGAGGTGAATGTTTTATAGTTATTCAAATACTTCACACAGAAGTGAATCAAATGTATATCCCATTCCCGCTTATATTCTAAGTATCTTGCAAAAAAATGCATTGGCTTTGTTGCACAAGATATCTGCAGAATAATACCATTACTGCAACAGCATCATGACAACAGTAACAGAAAACAAAATAAAAATCTTTGGCAGACAATTCAATTCATTTCAGAGACGAAGCATGCAAATCACTCTACTATACACAACCAATCATAATTACAGTTCCCCATCAATGCTGTGCTAATCGTGTGGACATAAAAGGCTAAATCCTTTTTACTTTTGCTCTACTTACTCTTTTAATTTAGGATATTTCCTCGAATCCCCCACTTAACAAAAGTGTTATAATAATTAAGGATTTATTTGCTGATAGTAGAACTGATGATTTACCCCTGCACCCGCAACAAAACCATAAGGTTAAAATATGTTAACAGTAAACATTTAAATCTATAAATCCCCACTGAGTAAATTAAATTAGATTCCAATGCTCTTGATGGATCACGTCCTCATTACTACTGGAGAGAGAACAAAAAGGCATTGATTTATCTCTCAGATTTGGCAGCATTAGACAATCAACATAATGTAATGTTTGTATGTCAAGAGTTCCATTTAACATTGTTGTTATATTTTACCATATGAAACCTAGTGTTCATATTATGGGCATGTCATAATAGGCAAACAATCGGCAAAAAATGCGTCATTAAAAAAATATATATACCGGTAATAGAAAACATGGATGAATAAAATAAGTGGTGGTTTGGTCATCACCACAGCACAATGGTGCATTGTATTGCAATGTCTTTATAATATTTCCGGGTAGCCGCTTTTCTCCCTCCCTCTACACAGCATTCTGGAAGATCCCCATACTGTACATTGCACTGTACATCATGATTGTCTCTGCTTTACACAGACAATATGACATCTATATAGTGCAAAGCCAACACTGGGAACAATCACATCATTTAGGTCACATGCAGTTGGGAGTTTTCGCAGTAAAACCCCCAGGAGAGAAACGATGCGGCACTGAGCCCAAAATTTAAAGACTAAAAATCCATAACTGCAAGTATGGGCTGGAGCCAGGGAGACAAAGCACAGCCAGACGCCGCCAAACTAGTCTGTGGCGTATCTCGCGCTCGGGGAGGGACGGTCCTATTTACAATGGGAGTCATGCCTGTAAGACTTTATTGCTTTTGGCAGGCATCAGAACCGAAGCCCAGCGCCAGATTCTCAGGAGGAATTACAAATGGAGTCAATTACAATATATTTTTGATGCATGGGAAAGTTTAGACACTGACCCGAGGTGATGACAATTCCCCCGGGGGAGTGCCGTGGAAATCAGTCGTCAGCGCGGTCGGTGCACTGGCGATACGCATGTAAGCTGCATGGGTCGGTGCCCCGCGGAATAGAGAGAGAGAGAGAGAGAGAGAGAGAGAGAGAGTGCTGTGTGGAGAGAGAACGAATGACTTCCACTCCCTGGACAATATGCCAACCAGCTAACTGCTCATCAAGCACCAGCCCGAAGCAGATGGTGACTTCCCTTTGCCAAGACACGCTTTCTTTTGATGCTTATTGTCATAAGTTCCCAGTGTCACGAAAACAACAAAAGGTATGAGTGGAGGGAACACGGTGAGGTGCATGCTGTCTGGAAGACGCTGCCAGGTGACAAGTGACCGTCTCCTGCGGAGCCAAGCGTGCGTGTTCCGTCTACGTGTGTGTGTGTGTGTGCGCGCGCACGCACGCACTTGCGTGTTTGTCCGTCAGCTTGCACACTTGCGGGTGCCAATGGATGATGGCGGGCAGACTGTTGAATGAGTGGAGTGTCAAGTGCAACAGATGGCCAAGCGAGGGGATATTTTGAAGTAAACATTCACCTCTGTCTTCAATGACATGCTTCGCAACTAACTGCCCCCAAGACAAAGAAAAAGAAGCTAGAATATTGTCCTCTGGCAACTCCTCAAAAACACAGTGATCCTTCTCTAATATTAATGCCCCCAGCCACCACTTTGACACTTTGGTCGACTTTAAATGAATTCCAAAATAACAGAGTCTGACCGGTGTTATCGGTTTGGCTGATATAACGACAATTATTTGACTTTTGTTGGTTGCATCGGTATTGGCAATAATGTAATATTTTACCATACAAGCTCACAATACATGGAATATGGCTGTAAGGTATTATTCCAAGATCGGCTGTTAAATCGAGATCAGCTATATGATTTTGTGAACGAAAACCGAAAATACACTACAAGTTTATCAAAACATCGGTAATCGGTGGTGTAGGACTCTCCCAAAATTGACATAGGACCAAAAATTGGGCACTGGCAAAATAATAAATACATAAATCTACATGATTGGCAACTGGGGTGTGACTGGGTTGGGGGAAAAGTGAACAGGCCTTCTAGACATTATTGGTTCTAATTCAGTCAGTGAATCATGGTAGACCAGGAGGTATAAAGCTGCAACTCTGGGAAGACAGAATGAGCCACAGTCTGTCACTTGGGGGATGTTAGTTTCCATTTATAGATTGCTGCTTTCCAAAAGAAAGCAGCAATCTATAAATGGATGTGTAAGGGAAAAAAAACGGAAGTGTAAGGGAATAAAAATCCTGAGCTCCTGTGAAAAAAAGGCTCCAACCATCAATTAATGAAACCTCGTCACATTGGTTATGAAACAAATTGCTGTGGAAGTGTTTTCATTCTTTTTTTTTCTTCTTCTTCTTTTTGCAATACATTATCATGGTGAATACTTCACTAGTCATGAGATGTGTCAAACATACACACAACGTGGCCTAGATTGCCTGCAGTCAGGAGGTTCTGGGGAGGACATGAGTATGTGTTGCACAGAGAGAGAGAGAGAGAGAGAGAGAGAGAGAGAGAGAGAGAGAGAGATTTGAGGCCACAGCAGCCCATTCACAACTTCAAATACCTACACACACAGTGAGGCTTGCACAGAACATTTTTAAGACTGACCATTCCTATTCTGACTGTGCATGTCAAAATAGGTCAACATTCGGCGAAAATAGCCAATCTACAAGCCTCACACAATACGTTGTGGTGCGATGGCTTGTAGATCGGCTATTTTCTTAAGAGAGGGGAACAAAAAGGAGAGGCCTGGTACAGAGCCCTGGGGGGACACCGGTCAACAAGTTCATACAGTACTGTATGGTGTAAGACAAGTGGTTAGATAACTCTGTACTTGGAAGATAATTGTACTCACTTCAGATATATCTATATTAGGCAACCAGAGGCAGTCCTATACTGATTTTGGTTCCCTTTCGATTTAAGAGCTTAATGGGGGAAAAATATATTTTTTAAACGCTGCTGTGGTTCAATGGAACAGAGTTCCTTCTGAACTGATCAATTTAATCTGAATACAATATTAAGCTACCCTTAAAAAGATGGCTGCTAAATCGGATGCAACCCCATGAAATTCTAGAAAACACCCTGCCGGTTTGCCTGTATATTGCCTATCCTGTTTTAACTGTATTGTATTGTCCGTCTACACTATGTTGATGTGGTAGATGCTAGAAGATCACTATGGAAATACTCATCTTGACCTTTTTGTTTATGTTCTTGATAATTTTGTAACATTTCCGTTGTGATTTTTTTAAACAGTCCAGTTTATAGAGAAAAAGGGGCAGCAATTGAAGCAGTAACTATGGTTACAAACTATGGTTTGTTAAGCCAAAATGACAGCACAGATCAATCTACAATGATTTCAACTGATACAGTACAATTCAGGAAAAACTTTTTTTTGGAAAGTGAATAAGGAAAGAAACATGGCATGGTAATCATGTTGACATATTAAAGGTCATTGTCCAATGCATAATCCAAACTGTACAAAAACATACAAATAAAAAAAACATACCAAATCTATGCACTTTAGTTATAATCACCTCGATGCTGTTAGGACACTGCTAACTTTCTTTCCAGGAATCATGTTTGTGAATAGATACATGGGTAAATGGATTAAAGTGAGACAAATCACTTTCATCTACAGACAGTGCAGCTTATATAATATATCTCAAAGTACAAGGTCCCTCTTCAATGGTTTCAAGGTCAGGTGTCTGGTATACAGTAAGTGAGCTGCCTCGTTTGTAAGACCCCCGTCTCTCTGTTTTCATTTCGCTTTAACTTGCTCCCTTTTCCACTGTGCCGTGCTTTGGTTGGTTTCATTCTCTCTCTCTCTCTCTCTCTCTCTCTCTCTCTCTATCTCTCTCTCTTCTCTCTCTCTCCCTCAGTGCCTTATTGTCCTTGTGCATTCAGTCACTGACTGACTGTTGCCATGCATTTGTAGCTCAACAGCTCCCTCTGTGAGAGAGAAGCTGTCAGACAGAGACAGTGTTGCCGTGTTCTGCTTATTATAAGCAACTTTGGGTTTGTTTTTCTGTAAAGTCACTTGTACCTGTAAATATTGGTACTGTAGTTGCTTATTTTGGCCTTGCTTCCTTAAGTTCAAACCATCTTGTTCTCAATTTTTTTATGTGAAAGACCCACACATTTATTTGACCCCACATACTCTGAAAATCTGAATCTGAAAATATTTTGTGCCAGGGACCAGGGATCAGATTTGTGTTGTCAAACTGTTTTGAAAATATATTAAAAATGTTTCACTTTTTTCAAGATTTGATTGAAAATAGCAGATCTACAAGGCTCACAACGTGTCATGTGACACGTTGTGAGCTTGTAGATCTGCTATTTTGAAATAGCCGACGCATATAGATTCAAAGTGTTCATGTGGCCTGCTTATTTATCTCGCAGTATCTGGCAATGCTGGACAGGAAGGAGCTCTCTTCAATATGAGCATGTTTAAACAAATCCTCCCCATGTTAATGGACCCCATGTTAATGGACTTGAACCTTTGCTTTACAATCAAGGATTGGAGTTCCCAGTGATGGTCCTAGAACACTGCCTAAATACTGGTGGCGGTTAGAGCTTAAACATTATTATGGAGGAATTGAAACAATAGCTTAATCAGTTGTTTCAGTTAAATCGATGGGACAGCCAGGGATGAGAAAATGAGATTTATTTTGCACCCCCCCC
>OOFJ01114830.1:6613-30196 GCA_900323375.1 Benthosema glaciale
CCCAAAAAAAAAACTCACAAAAAAAAAAAAAAAAAAAAAAAAAAAAAAATTTTTTTTTTTTTTTTTTTTTTTGAAAATCCCCCCGCGGGCCACTGGGGGGCGCTCCGCGGGCCGCATTTGGCCCGCGGGCCGCCAATTGAATACCACTGATCTAGATTAACTAAAAAACAAATACATAAATAATTAAATATACATCATGTAACATTAACTCTCATAAAATATATGAAAACTCCCAGAACTACACCAGTAATGATTCTCCTACATTAACAAAATCCTTCTCAAACACACCACAACCCCCGCTCTGCCATTCTGACTGCCATTCCAATTACACTGGCAAACAGAAAAGCCCAGCTTTCAATCATCACTTTACCCATATTGCACCTCTCATACACATTTCACATGGTCTCTATTGCACACATGTATTACACATACCGGTATTGCACTTGCCAGATTATCACCAAACATTCTGTTTCAACAGATGGAACTAGTTAGCTGAGTGGTCAGTTCAGCTGGACAGGAAGCTGGACGGTTTTGTATGTGTCTATGGAGTTAACATTACTCTAACAGACCCCCAGGTGTGGTTAGAATATTGAAATAAGTCTTCTCTGTGTATTTTTGGTTTCTTCCTGAAATCTGAAAGCCTTTGAGTCAAAAGGCCCAATCGAAATACACCACATTAGTGACATCACAATATCATGCCTTCCCCTAACCCCTCCCTCTTTATCATACAACAACAACTGTTGGTGTCAGTTCAGATGGATCACCAGATTCACCACACACACTGAAAACCAGGCATACTTGGTGAACTGGTGGGTGTGGCCACATAAAAACATAATTTTAACACTTTCTGTACACATTTTCTGCTAGTATAATCATATAACATCGTACCCGATGAACATGTTTTTTTTAGTATTTTTTTACAATAACAAAGTCACGACTGCCTTTATTTACCGTGAAAAATGCAATTTGCAAATTATGCTGCATTCATGCAATTAATCAATCAATCAATCAATCAATCAATCAATAAAGGCTTCAATGGACATGGTGCAATGTTCAAGTAACAGAGGACCTCTCTGTTACAGTCTTTGACAGCATAATAGAAAACCATGTTACTGATTAAGCATAAGCACATTTTGAAGAGGTCTTAACGCTTAGTCAAATATTCATAGACTTTATTGAAGCATACAGCATTGCACCTACAGCAGGGTCATGTTTATCAGTATCCTGGACAGTTTAAGGGAGCCGTCCTCACACAGCGGAGCAGGGCACAATGAATCCAAAATGTGAAAGTAAATGGCATTTAACTGATATTTTAAAGGCAAAATAGCAGATCTGCAAGATGAATACTTTTAAACTTGTACACATCAGTTCATGAACCTTGCGTCATCTTATAACCAGAGTGGAAAGGGCTTCCACACAGCTTACGTATGTGATAACTATCATCACATCATCAGTTCTCAGTGAGCTGGCGATAATGGGTGTAATGTATTTGACCCCTTTGGCTGTTACAGGCCCAGGGATTTATTGTAGGACAGCTTGGTCTCATTCTTATGTAGAACAGTGGTCATGAAGATGCAGCTCTCGGTGTCAAAATTCCACACTACCTCTCTACTGCGTCAGTATTTCTGACAATTCATTATTTGTCCAAGCAAGTTTCCAGTGGGTCCAGACATATGCCTTATTTATGCTCAATCGTGAGACGGTGCCACACACCAGAAATATAACAGCTGTGAGCTTGTAGATTAAATTGTACATGAAGTCGTATGACTGTGTGTGAACGCTGCATTCTCAGTCCTTCAGTGTCTTATTAGTTAATACTGCAATTTCCATTTAACATATCATTCCCAGAGTATACTGAAGGGTTTAATATATATTGAATATATATTACAACAAAGGGTTTAATATATATTAAACCCTATATTCAAGTGCTGTTTACTCTGCTGCAGACTGAATGCCCAGGCTGTTCCCTCACTTTGCACAAAGATGTGACCACAATGAAGAACACAAAGAGCACCAGTATGTGACAAGACTGCAGAGGCCATCGGTGAAAAAGGTCTCCGGTTGTTGCTGTTGGAGTCATCCACAAACAACTTGACATGTACGCCCCTGAGTTATAAATACAGATAATTAACAGTACCCACTCTACGTCCCAGGGCAACAGAACAACAACCCAGCCCATGACATTGCGCCCATTCTCATCCCACAGACATTTTTACTGTTTGATAAGTGTTAAAGTGGATCTGCTGGGTATATATAAAGATGCATCACAACTGCACAAAGCTGGATTGTTCAGGAAACTCTTAACTGTAGGGAGGAAATAACATAGCTGCCGCTCTGTGTGCTGTCTCGGTCATTAATCTAAACTAAGACTTGTTTGTCAGGGTGGCGCAAAGAACCACTGGTTTTGCAGTTACAACATCTTTGCCACGTACTATAAGGTGACTCCTTGGATATGGGTGATCAAAACAAAGAACTATGCCGTCCAATCTTCAGAAGGAATGTGAACTGGGATCCTTTCCCCAACTGGACACAACCAAACCGCATCTTTGAGCAAGACTTCGGCCTTCCTCCTTTACTGGAGCCTACCGATCTGAACTGGTTAGACTGGGCTAAGAGGAGGCTAGGATCATTCAACTGGCCAGGCTTTACACCTTCTGCTCTTCTTCTACCATTTGACCAACTGCAGGGCAAGAATCTTCAAACACAACTGTCCGTAGGAGTGTCTGAAATCATAGGACAGAACAGATGGAAGGTCAGCCTGGACGTCAAGCAGTTCTCTCCTGAGGAGATTACAATCGCAACAAAGGAAGGGTTCTTGCAAATATCAGGTACAACAAAATAAATCAGATTTCTGATTTAGACATCAATAAGTTTGAAATAACTATAACTACAATTTACTTCAAAGATTATATTCAGGCCTTTATATACTATGTATGCTGCATCCACCCACCATAATGTGTGTCCTGCAATTTGGAAAGTTGAGCTTTTTCTTTCTTATCTGAAGGAAATCATCGAGAAAGGCAGGACCAGCATGGATCTGTTTCAAGGTGCTTCACACGAAAATATAAGTAAGTTGTAAGAATTATTGAAAATTAAATGTTAGTTTGAAAACAAAATATTCATGTCAAAACAAATATTTCTGCACCATTTCTTAACAGTAACCTATATAACCTATAGCACATCATAGGACATAAATGGTTGTGAATCTAGTTTAGGTTAAAAGTGGTTAAAATGGTTAAAAGTCTCCAAAAACGGACATTATTTTCATTATTGACATTGTATGTCAATAATGAAAAAGAAAAATCTACATTTGCGTTACATTAGGTACTGTGAGATATGGTTGAGTTTAGAAATGGCTATTCATTTTTGAACATTTTTGAAAAATCTTGAAAGTTTGAGAACTACTGTTTTAGAAGGTGGTTTGTAGAAGAAGATTATTAATGGGTTCAAAAGGGTTTGAACAACTTGTTCGTAGTTTTCAGAGTTGCTGATGCACGTTTGCTTTGTTTACGTACAAAGGATGCCAGTCGGTGTTGACTTGCAGCAGATCAGCGCCTCCCTCGCTGCTGATGGAGTGTTGTCTGTCGAGGCCCCCCTCTCTGAGACAATCACCAGCCAACCAGCCAATGAGATTGTCATCCCTGTTCAGATAAGGCACAAGCAGGAGGAAGAACAGTTAACCCAGTGACCGAAACTTTACAGTATGGTATCTCACAATTCGATAGATTTGTGGAATCGACTTGAGTGTGAGTGTGTATTTGTAACAATATAATGTCATTTAAACAATACAGCATACTAAATGTAATGTGCGGTAATAATGGCAATGCACTGCACTGTTTTTTCCTTTTTTTAAACTCTATGCATTGTTGCCTTTGGCATATCAAGGCAGTATTTAATACACAAACAACTGACTCTCAGAATAAGAAGATATTGTAAATGTAATATCATTAAGGCTTATGGCCTGGTCAGAAAAAAAGAAAACAAATAACATGATTTCAACATAATCATAATAGTAGATTCACAGTATAGTGCATATACAGTATGACAAATGGTACGTTTACACTGTTGAAGACTCAAGCCATTATATATATATGAGCTTGCATTCCATTCTCTTGCATATTGTATTTTAGTGGGGCTTTCAGTAATCGCGTTTGCAGTCCCTAGTCATTGTGTGTCCCATTGGCCGTGGGGCCTTTCCGGGACCGCCAAGGGCTTCTTTCAGAAATATCCAATTGGCTGTATTGGGCTAGTCTCCCATTGGTTTAGTACCAGCCAATCACAAAAATCTCGCCACTACATCGCTACTAGTCCACATGACTATAGAGTCTGATCTTCTATCAGCTCTGCAATCTGCTAAAAATATTAGGATATAGGGTTTTACTAATGTACATTTCTGTTTTCTTAAATTAGATGCACCTGTATAACTGTTATAAGGTCACATGTTTCTCTGGTAAAATGATTGATAAAAAGGTGACTATGCATGGGTGGAGAATCAGGATCGAGCTTTGTGTCCTGCATGGCCATCCAGTTTAAATTCTAATATTCTGCATCAATGTCAAGTCTAGCAGATCGTATATAACATTTGAGATAAGTGTGTTGAGGCAGTATGAATGAGGTTCTGTCAGTCAGTTGACTACTAGAGAACACAAGACAGCAATACACACAGCTTTGGTATACAGTAGGTGAGAATGTTGCAGCCAGAAAGTCTGCTTAGATAGATCTGGGAAGGTAGAGAGACTACAGTAGATTTCTGACAAATAATTAATTCACGTAGGTGTTAAAATGTACTCTTTTTTTACTGACAAATCGACAGATGTGTTGACATTTAAAACAATGTAAAACTATTAAACTAATAATACATATTTAACAGAACACTTATGTTGGTGTCTTCTTTAACAACTGTGATTAAGGTTTGTTGGATAAACAATTAGACATAATACAAGTTTTATCACAAATCATAGCCAAATAGAGTGAAATTCATGTTAACTCTGACACAAAAATAAACCTATTTGAGTTATTTCGGTGTGTTGTTCTTTGTCTTTTACATTTTTATTTAGTTTTTGGCTTTTCAGGGTACTTGACAGATCTTCCTCAAGATGGCACTGTAATGTTTAAATAAACCCACCAACCATGAGAACATATTTTTTTAAAGATGCTAAAGAAAACATACCATGACATTTTTTTTAACATGAATGTTATATAATCAATAAAAAACACTATTTTGCCAATTATTTGGGATATACACTTACAGTATCCTCATGGCCCTAGCCCACGTTGACTTGAGAACCACTGGCTTAGTGTGGGTTCATTGAAACTTGATGAGTGATGACTACAGGTGCTGAGACTCTGACCAGTTCATAGTTGTCACTATAGATGGCCACGCTAGAAAGGCTACAAGTCTTGCACAAATTTAGACATGGATTTAGTTAATTATGTTTAGTTAAACCCTCAAGACGCAGTAGCAGAGTTGACTCTGTACTCTGCTTTTTCCTCCTACACCAAATCTCAATACGCCCAAAATAGCCAATCGACAAATTCACAACAACAGCAACAGTGTGAGCTTGAACATTGACTTTGGATAATGTTCAAGTGTTTAAGTTTAGGTATTGATTTAACCAATTCATTTGAATTACTGTAATACATTTTAGGTACTGTGACATGGTTGAGTTTAGAAATGGGGTTGGTACTATTTAATCAATTAATCCTTGCTCAAAACATAAGAGATGCAATCTAAATCAAAGTAAAACTAGAAAAGGGGGATAGTTATCAACTGTACAAGAGTCACACACACTTGTTCAAAAGCAAACAGTGGCATCCAGTGTTTGAGTTGAGTACTGCACAATGAGACAAATAATGGAACATTTGGCTGAATAAGATTAGGCCTCCATATATATTATCATGGTGATACTACGTATATTACTTTACTACTTTTTACTATTACTAAGAGAAGAAAATTATGTTTTCACCCCTGTCCGTGTGTTTGTATTAACTGTGTCTATCCGTGTGATAGTTCACTTAAACCCTCTATTCTGAGTAAATATACAACTATATGGACCTGAGTAGCAACTGTACTTAGTGCGCTCTTTTTTCACTCTACACCAAAATATCTTTTCCAAAAATAGCTGATCTACAAGCTCACAACGTGCCACATTGCGATATAGGCTACTCTTTATGTTTAATATTTCTACTCAACTCAGGCCACAAGTCTAGTTGAGACTGTGCAAGTAGAAATACTTTATGGTGTCGTCCACTCACAGTTAACAGTGTTGTATTGAGGTGTGCTTGAAAAGTACTGTATTGTATTGAGTTGTGCTTGAAATGTACTGTAAATCTCCAAACTGTTAATACAAATTTCAAATCAATCAATCAATCAATCAATGTGCAGGTAATATACGGTGTGTCATAAAAATCTCTGAGAAAGAATATGACCTCCAGCGGTGATCTAAATATTGTTTGTGGTTTTGAGGTTTAATATAAATCTTTACCCTACACTTTGTTAGTTTAGTATGTTCACGTGTCTGTCAGACAGTCTATATAAAATATCTGTAATGAAACATCTCTTGGATCATTTGTAGATGTGATGCACTAATAACTACTACACATTATAGTTTTCAGGTAGCTTCTATACTGTACGGTAGGCAAAACATATATTATATATTTTATAAATATATGTATATTTTTTACATGATTTTTTATATGAATATATTTTATATGAATATGTGTATAGTTTGTAAATGAATGCACATTACTCTTGTTTTACATCCATGCCTATATACTGTAGCCTATATATATAAAGAGTAGCCATGGTGTGTTCCTTTTGCATTGGGTAATTATATTTTGTATGAATCACTTCTTTTAAAATCGTATATATCTCTAACTTCTGAGCTCATAGAATTGTGATTCTTGCTACAGCATCGCTGCATGTCTCTTTAAAGAAAGGGGGAGTGTGAAAGACGGAGAGAGGAAAGAGATGAATAGAAGGCACTAGAAACAACCACCATGAAGCAGTGAGCTCTAAATCTAGGACAAAATATTTGATTGGAATATAAACGGATCACCAACTGACATAGTCACAGGAAAAATATGTTTGGATGTGCCAGTCTTGATTTAAATATTTCTATATATGGCATCACGTGTGATCATGGGAACACAGGGAAAGGATTTTTCCATTCAGTCATTTCTTGCATTTTGAAATGGAGAAGAAGACTGGCAGTGATCTCTCTTTTTAATTCCCCATCGCTTCTATTCTCCTCTCATTGTCAGTGATAGTCACTGCATAATTCAGCCACCTTAAGCCAAGGGTTGGGGACGGCAGCAGAGGGAAAAAGGACTACCTCCAGTGGCTGGCTCTCTTGATGGTGCCTGCAATTGCTCGGCGGTGCCCTGTTCTTTTTTAGCGAGGACCTGCAGGCGGTAGCAGAAGAGGCAAGAAGGGGGAACGATGCATTTAAAGCAGGAAGTGTGCTGGATTCATGGAGATACGGCAGTAACAGTGAGTGCGGAGGGCCTGGGAAGCACCCACCCCCTGTCTCTCCTCTATTTCCTCCCCCCCTGCAGGACCATGCTTGCGTGAGGGATGAGGCTGTGCACAGGGACGCCAGGCCAGAGCTGCGGCCTACTTCTTCTCACAAGAGCCGGGCTCTCGACTGCAAGATCTGTGAACACATTGCCACCATCAAATCAGCATCTTTGGTAGGCACGCTCCCTCTCTCCCCGCTGTTTGCATAAGAAATGGGGGTTGGGGGGGGGATGGGGGGGGTGTAGGCTCTTTCTGTCCTCTCAGCTGTACATCAGTAGTCATGGCAACCGGATCCTGTTAATGGGTGTCATTTTTTTCTCCCATCCTCTGTTCCCCTCTCTGCCTCTGCTTTTATTTGTGTGCATCTGCTTGTATCCAATATAAATCTCCGCCTCTGGTGCTATTCTATCACATGACATCATTTCTTTTTGTCATCAAATTCAAGTGGTTTGCTTCCATGTCTGATAGATTTCTATTCTTGAATATACAGGCTTGCAGATGAGGCTCAGGTCTCCATTCGTGGTTACATTATTCTGTGCTCCAGTACTGCACAATGCCCATGATACTATTCTAGAAACACAGTGCCACAGACCAATTGTGGGTTTCATTTAATGAAACCTTTCTTGATAATGATATCAGAAATAATATTTCTGATATCTTTGTCACCCATATTATATGGCCCAGTTTGTCAGCTGTGGGTACTTGAGGGCTAGAGAGTTATGATAAAGGAGGAAAATACATGGCTGCTGTTGTAAATACACTAATAAACTACAGCAAAATACGTGTTGGTTCATTCATTATTTAATGAAGAATATTAATTGGATTAGTCTCTAAAGCTAATCTACGTTTGTATTTGAATGGAGTCATACATACTATAGACAGTACCATAAAATCGCCACTGAATTTTAGTCATTGTTTCAGTATAACAATTTGAATTACAAACATAAACATAACATGACATGATATATTGAATTTGTGTAATGACACAGTATTACCAAAATTCCCTTCGAATTTTCTTAACGAAAGAAGGATTCCGGTACCACTAGCCTGAATTATTTGTTCCACATGGCCGGGTATTACGCACCACACATAGCAGTATTGTAGTATAGTATTGTTATATTAATGCATAAGGGTCTTTCCTCTGGTCCACAAAGCCAAACAGTCGCTGACCTGCATGGTTGGTGGTCACTCACTGTGTCTCACTTCCTGGTTCCTCCTCTTTGTGCAGGTCACCAGGTAAATCCAGGAGCATGAGCAGGATTTTGAGCTGCGGGAGCAGATGTCTGGGTATAAGCGCATGCGGCGGCAGCACCAGAAGCAGCTGATCGCCCTGGAGAACAGGCTAAAGGCCGAGATGGACGAGCACAGGCTCCGGCTTCAGAAGGAATTAGAGACACATGCTAACAACACTTACATTGAACTGGAGAGACTGGCCAAACGGCACGCCGCTCAGACAGACAAAGAGGTATATATCAGTGGTTTTCAACCGGCGGTCCGGGGACCACCAGTTGTCCTTGAGAGGGTTCCAGGTGGTCCCCAGATAATTATGGAGGGTTGGTAACCAAAAAGTCCTTTAGAGTTTCATTTTTACGCTCTCGAGAGTTACATTATTGTTAAACATCTGCATTACTTAACTTACCTGAAGTCTACACAATTAGAGAATGCAGAAAACTTTTTTATTTTGATCAATGTTTGCCAAAGTTGATCAAAAACAGCAATGGAATGTTGCATGAAAACCTCCCAAAAACATTGTGTGTGGTCCACCCAACACCATCGTGGTGGTCCCCCAGGTTGCTCTTAGTCAGGATGGTGGTCCCTGGGTCAAAATCTGTTGAAAACCACTGGTATAGACCATGAACAGCATGTCTCATTTATACTTCCATGCATGGTGCAACTATAAGTGGAATGTGATTCACTGTCATTCAGTGATTGTCAACCGTTTTCATTTCCAGGTCCCCCAGTTTGAGTATGCATTAGGCCACGGATCCGATGTTTAACTCTGGGACCCCGATATACACTGTCAAATCATTATATTAATGGAACTAAATAGACCCGGGGGTTACAGACCTGTAAGGGTCAATATGGTTCCTAACTATCAATTATTTAGCTCGTACCCATGGATATCCCCTGGAAACCACTGCTGTAATTGACTGTACACACAACAAAACTTTATGCTAGTGTAATAAAAATAGACCGGGTCCATTCATACATTAACAACATTCAGGATTTAACTGTGAAAGTCAGACAGAGTCTTTACATGTTTTGCATTTGTGATGCCAAATGTTATGACAATATCTATAGTATAATTGTTGGTTATTAATGAAATATTTGCATGTTCACTCACAGATGAAGTCGGCTACAGCTGAGGAAAAGAGGATACAGCAACAGATTGTTGCCCAGCAGAGGAAGGAGCTAACTAACTTCTTAGACAACCAGAAAAAGGAGTACAGGCTCTGCAAAGACAAGATGAAAGAAGTAAATACAACACAAAATGCTATATGTACAGCTCTATAATGATGTCTGTTAATTTATGTACAAAACACATTTCCTCAAAAATTCTTGATGGGTTTGTTTCTTCAGATTGTTGTAGTACGCCCAATCACCTTGGTCATCCTGCCCAAGACGATCGAGCAATTATACACTTTAATAAACAACATGCAGCCGATGGGCTGTATTCAACATGTGACACAAAGATACCTATCTGACACCTTTGTGCATGTGCACACGTGCGCATGTGTTTGTGTGCGTACGTGTGCGGTGTGTGTGCGTGCGTGTGTGTGTGTGTGTGCGTGTGTGTGTGTGTGCGCGTGCGTGTGTGTGTGCGTGCACATGTTTTAAAGGAGATGGGCGAAGACCCTGATACACCCAAGGAGGAGAAGCAGGAACTACTGTCCAGGCACAAGGAGACAATGCAACGGTCCCAGGCGGAGGAGGAGGCCCATTTGCTGGCACAGCAGAGACTGGTCTATGACAGGAGCTGCAGGGCCATCAGACGCCGGACCGTAGTCAAGAGGCATTTGTTTGAACAGGAGCAAATGAGAGAGGTAATGTAATGTAATGTGTGCTTTTCTAACGTGGAAACTCAACGTGGTGTGAACTGAGTGGTGCATTGGTGAAACAGCACCCCCTGTTGATACGTTAAACATACATACGTGAAGTAAACATACGTGACCTAAACATAGGGAGGGAGGGAGGGACAAAGCCAGGCCTTGGAGTGTTTGCACCACTCAAAAACTAAACAGACAGATCTGTGAAAAGTAAACGGTCAAATCCTCAGCCCTGCCATCCATAACTTTTATGTCCTATGCATGCATGAGAGACCTACTGTAATTGACACCATTCTGTCAAGATGGAATTTCTCCCTCTCTTTTTTTTTTAAAGATTTGTTTTTGGGCCTTTATTGATAGGGAACAGTATACAGACAGGAAAGGGGGAGAGATGGGGAGTGACACGCGGCAAAGGTCGTTGGGCTCGGGAGTCGAACCCATGGCATGCCGTCTGGCTGCCTTGGCAGCCTAGGTGCCCTAATGTTCTCAATGAAAGAATAGGGAAACCAACCCCAAAACAATGCATAATGTTCTACTAGTTATTGTATTAACATTACTCTACCAATGACCATAGAGATTGGTTAATCTCTTTCAACTGATTGTGAACCAGGGACCACCATCCTGACTAAGAATCAACCTGGGGACCACTGTTGTGGGGGTAGGCATATGGGCATGGTGTTGGTGGGAAAAACTTGAGAATAACTTAGTAATGGTTAGAATTTGCTGCATGATACCTTACACACAATTAATTAAATCTGAATTTAACTGGGATATGCTAGTTGTCCAGAAAAAAAGAAGAAAAAAAAAGACTGAGAAAAACGGATCATTCCTATCCCATGTATGTTACCCATATTCTGTTCTCTATTAAACTTATGTTAACTGATTCATTGCAACTTATATGCAGCAGTCAGAGCAGACATGTGATTGATTATGGGCCCATTTCCTTATAATAGTGTCTCTACCAGGCAATCCGGTACACTTTCCCTTGAGATTCAAACTCCCTTTTCTGTGGAAGTTCTTGACTTACGACTTGCCAATAAGTGACAACAGTGACACATCATCATGTCACCAGGTTATTTTACACTGTGTCTCAACTAGTGGTCATTAAACAAGCCCAAATTGATTAAATCAATTAATTACCAGCCGCATTATTATTATTATCTGCGGGGGTCCGCTATAACTGCCTCAATCAGCATAGCACCCCCAGAGCCTTGCGTCCCATGGCTGAGAGGTCGGCTTGGGGCATAGTGTGTGGTTGCCTAGAGACGAGGCAGCCAATCGCAGACTGGTAGTCTTAACAGCAGCAAGTGAGTAAGGTGGAAAACCAAACACATCAAACATAGAACCAGCTTTGCAGCTGGTAAAAAATAAATAAAATACAAATATAAATCTTCACTTCCTATATTACAAAATGCATGGTCAGGAACCACATGCAATACCTTCACAGACCACCAGTTTGAAATCCCTGAAAAACAGTTGCGTTTTGCAGCTTTATTCACTTTATCTCTGTGAGCATATACAGTACAGTACATGTGGTTACATTTGTATACAGTGTTAAATTAACACAGACCTTTGTTTACAATCATAATTTATTTGAAACTACCAGGCACAGATTTATAGATGTTGATAGAATGAGGGTATTATTCTCAGAAATCTCCTGTAACATATTTCAGACCTTAAAATATCTGTTAAGTGCTTAGTATGAATATTGTGGTTTGTCAGAAAAGCGTCGGACACATTCTCAGTTGTTTCTAAGTTGTAAATTAAGCTGTGATCTGCAGGTTTCATGTCCTAGCATGGGATTTGAACCCCAGTCATTGTGTGGGAAAACATCAAGAGGGGACCTAATATAGCCACTGAGAATCTGGTCAACTAAGTATAGTGTTCAAATGGGTATAGGTTTAGAAAGTTGCTTTCTGTCTCTTAATGTAGTATGTAATATAATAATATGTTCCTGTTATATGAAGTTGTATCATCTGTGTATGAGTAAAGGTGACCACCAAATTTATGGGAAAAATTACCAAGTGGAAGCATGTAAAAGCGACATAAAGACCCAAGAGTGCATCTTGGCAGTCAAATTTACAAACTGGAATCTGTCATGAATGTAACCATATTTTGTCTGTGCAGGTCAACAAGATTGTGGTCAAAGAGAACCTCAAACTCGAGGAAATGCTAAAGCAGCGTTCAAATCAAATACAAATGATACAATTGACCGATTGATTCAAATATCCTACCACAACCAACATCTGATGGAAAGCTGTGTGAGCCTAAGACGATGTGTAGGCCTATGTGTGTTTGTCATTGAAACAAAGCATTTAATAAAGATCCTGTCTCTAGGAGCTGAACAAGAAGAGGACCCAGAAGGAGATGGAACATGCCCTGATGATCCGGCAGGATGAGTCCACACAGGACCTGGAGCGTAGGCAGCTACATATGCTGCAGAGGCTACGCATGGAGCTTATCCGAATGCAGCACCAGACAGAGTTGGAAAACCAGGAGGAGTACAATGGCAGACGACAGAGAGAACTGCACAGAAAACACACCCTGGAGCAGCGGCAGCAGCCCAGGAATCTCAAGGTACGTGGACCTTTTGTTTATGCTACATTTATTTTATTTTTCATTTGCAGACCTTTACTAATCCCACAGGAGGAATTTAGCCGCAGCTGCACCCGGCTGAGGACTGACGCTTGAGGGAGGGGAGCGGTTAGGGGTTAAGGGTCTTGCTCAGGGACACATACTGTAACTGTGAAGGCTGGGATATGTGACCATAGCTCTTAAAGCTATGGTCGCCAAATTATACTCCCTTAGTGTTGCATGCCTAAAATTCCCAATCTACAAGTTTGTAGACCAGCTAACTAACACATTGTCCGATCACTCCGAAATTGACTCTTACTGTAACCATATTAAGTACACTGTACGTACACATGATCTCAGGAGTCATGTGACAATAAAGAAAAGCATAGACTATAGTATTAGTATGGAGTGCCCACACTATTTTGACTTGAGAGTTACTTTCAAAATGACCAGCTCAACAAGATCTGCCGACCAAAACATTATCATCCCATTGCTGAAAATCGTGGGGTCCGGGGTCTCCTCCCAGTGGGACGTGCCTCGAGGACCTCCCTAGGCTAGGGAGACGCCTGAGAGGCATCCTAACCAGATTCCCAAACCACCTAAGCTGGCTCCTTTCCAGGCGAAAAGCAGCGACTCTACTCCAAGTCTTTCCCGCGTGACTGAACTTCTCACCCTATCTCTAAGGGAGATGCCAGCCACCCGTCGAATAAAAGTCATTTAGGACGCTTGTATTCACAACCGTTTTCTTTCGGTCATGACCCACACTGGTGATCAATGAATGTCATCAACCCAAGACTAGTTTAGGTTAATGTATTTTGAACAAGCAGAGGTACTATAGTTAACAGTTTCTCTGTTAGGCCAAACAATCCACGTAAATGTATTAACAACAAACAGGAATTATCTATCAAATGTATATTTTTCTGTTCTGTTTTAACCCTCTGTAGACACTTGAGATGCAGATTAAGAAACAATTCCAAGACACATGCAAGGTGCAAAATAAACAGTACAAAGCTCTGAGGAACCACCAGCTGGAGGTTTCTCCCAAAGGCGATCACAAGATCATCCTGAAGACCCTGAAAGAGGAGCAGACGCGCAAGCTGGCTATACTGGCTGAGCAGTATGAGCAGAGCATCAATGAAATGATGGCATCACAAGCGGTACGAGGAACTTGATAGACCTTGTCATCGAAGTCTGTACAAGTTGACAGTAGGAGACAATTTATTTTAATTTAGAAGTATACTAAAACAAATAATGTAGGGAAACCGAGCTTATTTATACTGTCAAAGTCTCTACATTGTCTTGCCTCTCTCTCTCTCTCTCTCTCTCTCTCTCTCTCCCGTGTTTCCTTACCACACCCTGTACATTCTTGCATGGTAGGTGTCTGGGTAGCTCAGTCGGTAGCTGATGGTAGGTGTGGCGCTCCACCTCAGCAATCCATCTCCCAGGGGTCTAGCGCATTGTAACGGGGATAAGACTCCCACGTGTTACCGGCTGATACCGACAATAAGCCACTCCCGACCTACTTCTTCACCAATAATTTGGGTGCCGTTCAGTGCGCGAAATAAATGCTACAGTTTCCTCTCTGTGGATCTCTCTCCTGTCTTTAACTACTTTCAAACTGGTGTCCCTATTTTCGGGCATGTCAATATAGACGAACATTTTCCAAAATGTGGAAGCCTGTCTATGACGGCAGTTGATGACATCAGGGTGCTCCATATACGTACGGGCATAAAAGGGGCGCACACATGGGCGAGGTTTTTTGTATCCGTTTTTTTATATCGTGTTCAACATCGTTATGTTGTGAGGTGGTAGATCAGCTATTTCTAGTGTGCAGCACGGCAAAACCACGTACACATCAGGCATTATTATAATCATTATTATATATATCATATATCATTATTATAATGTCCTACACCACTCAAATCTATGCAGCACCTTATAACATCAGTGCTAAGAAGACACTTTTGAGCATTACAATTCATTACTGCATTTTATTCTCTATAACTATCTCCTGATCCACT
Source organism: Benthosema glaciale (assembly GCA_900323375.1). NCBI lineage: Eukaryota > Metazoa > Chordata > Actinopteri > Myctophiformes > Myctophidae > Benthosema > Benthosema glaciale. Next base: position 21,775 of record OOFJ01114830.1, read on the forward strand.
CAGCCAGTAGGCTAACCTACTGTGTATTAGTGGTGGATATTTCTTGCAATCTCACGATAGATATGTATCACTATACAGAGGCCACGATACGATATATATCGATATTTCGAGATATCGATTATACGTTTATTCAAACTAATGACCATGTTGCACAAATGCAATAAAACAATTTCAGGTCCACAGAGATCTTTAAATTAATATAAAATGTCTAAACATTCTAAACAAGGGGTCTGGGAAGGGATGCACCACTACTGTGTATTCATCACAACAATCTCCATTACGACTGTATTCTAACTGTATGTTATGCTATTCTGTTCAATAGGCTTAATCACTGAATGATTTCATATGTAGCAATAACATATTATATTCTGTATGTATAGCTGTACTGTATGTTGAACTGTATTTTAAAGCTGGTTTGCCTTCTCACTATGCCAACATTGACCATGGGCATTTTACTTGTTTTTCTCATGAATACTAACCACATTAATCCCAAAGGCATGACATTACAGCCAAATATGCAGTAAAAATAGACAAACATTTGAACAAAAAGAGAAAAAATAGAGAGATTCGGTGTAGGCCTATAGGGAAAAAGGAAGGGCCTAAGTATAAAGCCCTAGGGGGGCCCGTTCAACAAAGTGTATATAGTAGGCATGTGATTTTTTTTTGGTAATTTGTCTGGAAGACGGGAAGCCATTTTTGGTGTTTACCCCCTCCAGACGGGAAACCATTTTCTCAAATTAAATTTTTGATTCTATGCTGATGATATTTGAATTTTTTCAGAAAACTTAGGTCAGGATTTAGAAGGCATTTTTTGAATCGGCCTCAGGCTGAAATGGGTTAAAAGATTGTGAAAAATCGTATTGTGAACCTAATATCGTGATTCGAATCATAGCGTGAGTTCAGTGAATCGTTACATGCCTATATGTAGTTAAATGTTTTTAAATGCAATACTTTAATTTTAAATAAGTGTCTGTATAATAGTTTATGGGTCCCAATGTAACCTTGCATTTAATGTTTTTGTAACTGCCTCTCTCTCTTGCCTGGCCTTCAGATGCGTTTAGATGCCGAACAGGAAACAGAATGTCAAGCGCTGCAGCAGCAGCTGCAACAAGAGATGGAGCTCCTGGACGCCTACCAGAGCAAAACCAAGTCACAGATGGAGAGCCAACATGAGCGAGAACAGCAGAAACTTGAGCAGAAGGTGTCCATACGAAGAGCCCACCTTGAGCAGAAGGTGGGTTTAAGATCGACTGTGAAGTGTTACTATAACATTAACCACTTTAAGGGATGGGATCTCCCAGGGATCCACACTGTCCTTTTTTCACTCACAAATCTTAGATTAGATTGTCTACTTTGTCAATGTATCTGCATGCTCACAATGAATACTGGACATCTCGCCATGATAGCCATAGGAGGCCTTAGCTATGTTTCACCAGTTTCAATTGAAACGGCCTCCAAGCTCCGACTGACCATCAAGCGTCAGGCGTGAGTCAACCCCCCTCCACCCATTGCCCTCTCTATTTTTGTTAAGTTACGCTTATTTCCTGTTAATAACATGGCCTGGGTAAAATGTGCAGCATTGGGAGGTGAAGTGGAGACACTAGACACTTATTGTGGAGGGACTACAGGATGAGGAGAGGTGTTGTTGCTGCCTAATTGTCGAGAGTAATGGCTGCGCACAATATATTGAACAGTCAAAATGCCTGTATCAACAGAATAATTTAGTCATAGGTATATATGGGGGCCTCATATTTGGTCTTGAAACAGGCCTCCGGATTCCTAAGGCCGCCCCTGATGATACCAACTCGCCGTAGCGAAAAGTCAAGAAAAACTATTCAATTATTAGTAATGTATTATATATTATATTAGAGATAATCAGTGTAGTATGTCAAACCCACATATGTTATCGTCCATTAGGAACAGTGGTATCTTTTGAAGGAGTAAAATGTTGTAATTGACATAATACTCTCTTGATATCGCATTCCTACTCAATCTAGTGTAAACTCTAAACAACTATACTCTCAACATTTCAATTCAATGCAATTTAAATAACGTTTAAGGTGTTTTAGAAGTAAAACTAAAATGCACTAAACCGCGGCGAGCTCTCCGTATACCCTCACGAGTCACAACGCCTTGCCATTGTGAGCATGATCAGCTAAACTAAAAGATCAGATCAGAACTAAAACTAGACTAAGACCAAATATAATGCCTCTAAGTGCTTGTCAGGGGTGGGGGGGGTCGGTTAAAAATGGTTGAAGTGCTCCTTTAAAAATGCCATAATATCACATGATCTTTTTTAAATGACAGATCGAAGAGGAACTAGGCTCACTCCAGAAGGAACGCACCGAAAGGATCAAGCACCTGTTTGAACGCCAAGAGAGGGAGATGGATGCTTTTGATGTGGAAAGTGCTCGGCTTGGGTTTGGAAGCTTGGGATCTCTGGACTTCCCCAAAGAGGATGACAGATGAAAGTGGATGTATTTTTGAGGGACAACTGTACGGCCTACAATGTCCGTGCACTTCCCGTGTCCACCTGACCATTATCACATCCCTGGTGACAAATCTGGATAACTCTCTCTTGCTTTCTCCCCTCCTTTAGGTATTGCATCTAAGAATCAAGGCGTTACAGTATGTGCAATGGGAACTTCTTTTTGTCAAACTTGAAGGGGGAAAAGTAAAACAAAATAACAAACGACAAACAACAACAATAAAAATCAAGCCTAGTCGGTGTTAAACTTATGTGTTGGAGATAACAAGAAATTCAACCACTAAATCTTTAACAGACTCTTTCCTCCATGTCATTTCCTCTTTTTGGTATGAATTGAATAAATTCAGGAAATTTTAGTAAAAATGGGCACTTTGATATGTTTAAGTATAAACCCATCATTTTCATATGATGCTTAATGTGTTACACTGAGGGACATTGCCATTGTGGAATGTGAGCTGCGGGATCCACCGTGGTGTTTAGCTGCTTTGTCTATTTTATTTTTCTCTGAATGTGAATAATACTGTATTGGGTCATTGAATGAGGTCAGAGCTTGTTTGTAAACATTTTATTGAGACTTTTTTTTTTTCATACTCCCATGTTGTGCTTTGCATACAGTATACTGCGGTCCCTCACCTTTTTTAGGCAACAGTACTTTCATTGTTCAATATCGTTGCTGTCAGGTGGAAACCTAGTGGGCCAATGTCCGAAAAAAGGACAACAAACAACAACAACAAACAGTTACTTTTCAGCAAATGGAAAACAATAACCAGTGTTCCAATGGATGCAATGTCATTTAGTCACAAGCTCTTGTTACTACTTTTAATTGATAAAATATTTATAAAGCCCACAGACACACTTTCAACCTCTTTCAACTTTCTATTTTGGGCACGTCAATATATGAGAACATATCTTCTGAATGTTTTCAAAGATATCAGATGTACAAGCTTACTATGGGACACGTCGTAAGCTCAAGTTGTAGATTGTCTATTCCTGCCAATTTTGCACGACACTATCATATGGCATTAATAGGGCATTCATGTATTAACCAAATATACATGAATATGGAGGCACAACTCGGTTTCTATCCGACAGCGACCATAATGGATCAATTGGCATTAGTTTGGTCAAACCGTATCTTATCACAATTCAAGATTCCACTTGGTAAAAACTGCTTATTATTGCATGCACTTTAAAGACAAATTCAGGTTGTGAAGTGACGCATGAATCTGTCAGAGATTTTAGCTGTTTGTAAATAAAAGTGGTCATAGCATTTTGTTTTAAGCCTATGGATACTGGACATAAGCGCCATATTTGAATATGATAATTTCACAAATGCCTTGATTTAAGTTGTGCCTATGAAGCAGCTTTTAGTTATTTATGTATGTATGTTTTATATATACAGTATATAAATATAAATATAAATATATATATATATTATATTATTTTTTGTTTAACAAGGCCGGCACCATTGTTTCTTCCATCCAAATTTGTGAATCATTTAATATTCAGCAATCAAAGGTCTTGTAAAGGAAAATGGTGAGAATTGTGCTGTATAACTTTTGATATGAATATTTGTACATGATAATATAGATAGAGCATACAGAGACACTGGTCTATTATTGATAACAGAACTTAATATTATATGATAAAGATTTTGCTTCTGTTTTCGTTTTTTTGTTACAAATTATATGGTCATACATTATCTCAATATGTTGCTATGTCAAACAACTACTAGACTACAATATGGGGTTCTATAAATGCTGTTAAATCGAATCACAGACTTCCTATTAAGTTTAATGATCTCCTTGAGATCTTTGGTTATACAACGGTAACACTAAAAAGTGGTTGGTCTGGGTTTCATTCGAATAATTAGTGTCTAGTGACCAGATTTACATATTTGTTGCAATGTTCACTGTTGTCATTGAACAGAACATGTTGCACAATTCTTTCCATTACACAGAATGGAAAGACAATTGTTTGGTGCTTAATTTCAAATACCACCATTAGCCTTTGTAGTTTTTGTCTTGGAGAGGAAGACTGGATTAAATTCATGCTCATGGGTTTTACAAAATGTTTTGAAATGTTCATTGTGAAGCATTTTGAACCCCTCTTGATTAAAAATAGTACAATGTTTTTCAAACACTCGTGGAATACACTTAGAGTATCCCATGCAATGACGCCCTCTAAAAAAATGAAGTGTATGTATGGAAAAAAATACATTAAATGCTATTTTATCACAGATCAGTTTGAAATATATTGTTTAATGTTGTGGTCTTGAATGCAACCCTGTTACATTTGACAGGAGGCCTTCAGAACGTCAATGAAGAATCACGCTCCTCACAGGGGTGAGAAGAGAAGATATAAAACACAAGTCATTACTATTGGCTATCTGGAGTATATATTTCTGATGTTATATTTATACCTACAGTATGAGGCTCGACAATATTAATCTGGGGTGTGAAAAAGCCAAAATCTTTAAATAAATTGACATTGTTATTATTCTTATTATCATTACTACTCCTTTGAAAAGAGCATGTAAAGAAATGAAATGGCTTCTCCAGATTTCAGCATTTTCACCTCTAAGTCAACGTTCTGACATTTGGTTATTAATCTAATGTTTTTTCAGTAAAGGCCTTTTGCCCAGTAATGAACTGTGGCCCAATAGTTCCACATCAGTGCTATTGAGCTGCTTCAGTCTTGATAGTGGTTTGCTTGAGACTTTTTCAAAATGGTGTGACTTTAATTAAGATGTTAGAAATACATATTTAGGTAGAAATAACTGGGAGTTTCCTAAAAAGAAAGAAAAAAAAAACATTCATCATTTCCTGTGTGGTTCAAAGGCAAAATAAAAGAGATTCTATTGAAATAATATGTATTTTGATCAACATCCTACATCCTATGGCAATGCTTTTTTTTAACGTGTGGGGTTGTCTTTTCATGTTGGTATTATGGTTCAGGACTGCAAAATCATACTTTTGGATTGCTTACAGTATGAATTATTGTTACCCTACACCATATAAAATGTATGCTTCATGAATCATAATATATTTAGCTTACATGCACACATACAGAACATGAAACCTGAACCAGAAACTTGAAAGAGAAAACCTTTCAGTAAATCACCCTGCTGCTGGCTGTGTAGTCATTATGAGCGAACTTACAGTTCGGAGCTTCCTGTGTTTCCCTCGATCTCCATGTGGTCTGACCCAGACTGTTTGATTTGGGTTTGATTTGGGTGTTGATGACAAGCTTTTTTCACTATGTCTGTGTAGATTGGCATGAGTTCAACTCTAAGTTCCTTGAACTGTTGACATGTGTCTGTGGCACCATCTGCAACAGTTACCTACTTTGAAACAACTGGAACAACTGGGAAAGCCCCGGGGGGATGGGGCAGAGAGCCTGTGGTGTGGCGGTCAAGCTTTACCTGAGATAATGCTGACGGAGTTGTGGTGCTTCCCCTTGCTTTTCACTAGTCAGTGGTATAACGAAACAAGAAAATTGAGATGCAAAGGCCGGCCTGAACATCTAGTACTCTAGTAAAACGGATGCAACCTCTTCCTATTCCTGTAACATACACTTGCATACATTTGTTGGATTTTAACATAATTAATTAGCCATATCACACATTTCTAATAATATTATAGTTGTCCCTATATCCACTTTTATTGTGTGGAATATGTGTCTATTAATTTGAAGGAAGAAGAAGGTAGACTTATATTAATCCTGCGGGCGAAATTCGGTTTCAGCTTTCCCCAACCTGATGGCTGCTCAGATGGTCATCATGGTGAGCTGTTTGGTATTTTCATTTTCAGTCTCAAGTCTCAGCTATATTGCATGCATAACTTCCAAGATGGGACGGGATTGGACATGATCAGGGTATGTATGGCTGTAAGAGACGATGTTATCTCAGGGATGGTGTTAACATGATAGCTTTCCGAAGAAAGACAGATTTAACAACCATGCTACTACATTCACATCCTGTGTACTGTATGAAAATACATGTGAAGCAGAAAGATAAGGTATGTCAAGCCGGAAAAAACAAACTCCCACTTAATACATCAGATACTACGTATGCATTGCAAGCTCCTTCCTCCTTGGAAATTTATGAATGATGGTATCACTGCTTAATTCACAATGAAATGTAACACCACAGCACATGAGGAAGTTTTAGTCTAAACTTTTGGAGTGATGACATAGCTGCATTGCCTACACTGGTTAAGGTGACCCAACCTTTTACAGTGGAAAAAAAGTATATGATTGAGAAATGCTATTGCTGTGACCTTGTCAACTTCCTGTAGATTCAGGGTTCAGGGTGAAAGTTCTCATAATAACGACGCAAATGCATAGACCAGGATTGGTCTGTCACCTGTAAACATTCCTCTGTTGTAATAACATTAATAATTAATCCTCTTTAGTTGTTTTGGGGATATTTGCCAGATTTGCACATAATGTGACTATCTGCATTTAACCCATCCTAACTATTAGGCCATTAATGTGAAGCCAGGGATCTGTTAGGGGTTAAATGACAGTGGCACTTTGACACAGACTCACTGGACAGACCAGGGTGTGAACCAGGAACCGTCTCAATAACAGGCGGCCTCTCTACCCACCAACTATTTTTTACGGACACCAAGTAAAGATCAGATTCTCGTAAGACAAAGTATATCGAGCTTAGATGTTTAAAAGAATAAATTGTAGGCTCCTTGAAGCATATTTTCTTTGTACAGTGTAGAAACATCATTGTCACGCATGCAGCCTAGTGTACTCTAGTGAACTCACTTCCCTTATCCTATGTATTCTCACATTCTCGCTGATTCTCTCTAGAGGGCGACAAAGCAGCATCTCACGGTAAACTGTGCCATAGATCATTGACCTCATATAATATTGATCACCAAGTATTTAAAATGGATTAGTGAAATTTGCCGGGTTAATTTGACCTGAGTATTTCAAACCTAGCTGTGGGAGTGTGCATATTATTTTCTCTACCCAAATAAAGCCTTCAATACATTGAGTTATTTACTGTACAATAAACTACAAAAACGACTAATTACAAATGGTTTCCATTGAACCTTTTAAATTTGGGCAAGGTGTGGGGTATAGGGTAGACTTATAAGCAAAGGGAGGGATTAAAAAAAAAGAAGAAAAAAAAGAGGACATTCTGGGAAATTTTGTTGCCTCACAAAGAGCACGTCATTTCCTCTTATGACAAATGTGTGGTTTCAGTCTTTAAAAAGTTTTTAAGGGGTGTGATTATGACAAGTCTCTACAATTGGCCTGTGGCACTGTGTGGGGAATGAATGGTCACATAAAGAATATGCATTTACCTCTGTCAATACAACCAGCAACAAGTAAGTCATTTTACATCATTATCACCTGTCACTTAATCATATATAATTACAATTAAATCATGTTAAGAGGCTTTACAAGTATATGCATTCGCCACAATGTCTGGTGGCAGCATTTTCATACTATGGAGAAAGGGAAGTTTCAGCTTTATTGAAGTTTAAATATGTGATGAACCTACTGTACATGGCACCACTGCAACAGTGGAGATCAGTGTTTGTATGGCTTGTCACGTCTGATGGAGTATTATAAATTAGTGCATGGGTCTGTAAATCTTTGTGATTATACTAATGTGGTGATCTGATCATATAATTATTTTATCTACCCTATATACTGCACTGTAGGACAAATTAGGACAAATTCCCGATGTGACATATGGCAAGCATGTAGATCAGCTATTTTTTGGGGGTTTTGAACGTTTGCCCCAAATAGGGATGCCAGGGTTAATGTGGTTAAAAACTGCTGACCACTTCCAATCTTCTGCTTTCTAATTCTCTCGCACACACACGCGCACGCGCACGCGCACACACACACACACACACACACACACACACACACACACACACACACACACACACACACACACACACA